>JACJUY010001637.1:4646-136172 GCA_014220935.1 Platorchestia sp. MABIK
AGAAGCTCTCGACTGCGAAGGCCCGCTGCTCTCTAGACCAGAGCATGATGGCAACTGACAGGCGGGAGAAACAAACTTGGGAACTTCCATCTCCAGATGCGCCCCCTCTCGCCCCTCTACCCGCTCAACTCACCGCGCGGGAATTTTTTCAAATAAGTAAGTTTCTCTGGCGCACCCTGTATAAAGTTTCTGATTACTGGACACACACAGTTTCTCTCCAAACAAACATAGTGATGAAAACCGGAAGTAATAACTTCAATTCTACCGTAAACTCTCACTATTTTTAAATTCTTAGCCCCAAACCCAACCCTAAACTTACGAAGACGCCAGCGTTTTTCTCTTTTTTCTTAACTGTACTACGATTAAAAACACTGAACAACTTTTTACAATTATTTAAACGCTTAAATAACCATTCTCAAAAATTCTCAAAAACATATTGATAATATTACCACGGTGCTAGCATGCAAATTTTAACACGGCTCACGACTATAATTGTGTAGAGAAGGAGAAGTTAGAGAGCTCCAGAATAAAGTTCGTGAACACGAGGGGAATCAAATCAAGGAGGGGGCAAACAGTTGAATGGCGTGGAGTCAGGGGTGGAAACTTACAAACAAAGGGGAGGAAACTCGATCAGCTGCAGCTCGAGAAAGCTTCGCAGAACACTCGCACAACGATATTATCCTATAAATGAGCTAAATGAGCACATACGCAAACTTTACTAGACAAAGCATTGTTTTTTTACTTGAAATTTTGCGGCTTTTTAGTTTTCTTGTAGCATGAACATTTTTTAGATTACCATTGTAGCACCGAAAAGTCACTTATTAAATTCGACTCTACTTTGCTCATTTAGGTCTTTCAATATTCAATCAATCAACGAGATTGTCAACACCAGAACTTTATTATGGGAAGACCAGTGATATCTAAATCAATGACTACATGGAGATACTTTAATTTATATTTCGATCGCGAAACTTTAACAGATCATCCATTCAGACAGCGATTATCGACGGCGTTGAACGTGCCTCCTCTTTTTCTCAAAACAAATAATTAAGGCACTCAGGAAAAGATCAAAAGATTCATTACTAAGAGTAACAGCTAACACAAGCTATCGCTGAAAAACTGCGAGAGGAACACTTTTCTATCCTCTATCGTTTCTATTCGGAGCTCTCAACTTTAGAAGGTATATCACTGAATGCATTCCACGGGAATAGAAGACTCCTGTGGTGTTAGTTTATATTTTCGAGACTGGATAATTCTTCGTGGTTCAAAGCATTTGATTGTGTTGATAACCGCACATTAATCACTGAGCTCCAATTATGCTGCTTCATTAGAGAAGTTCTTCAAGGTTATTTAAATCCTACCTGACCAATCACACTCAATATTTTTTCGTAATTTATAATTCCCAACAATTGAAACTACATAATTTTAGCCATGGCGTTCTATGAAATTTAACGGCAGTGAACGCTATTCTATTTTCTCACGAATGTTTTGTCACGAATGTTGTTACGTGTACCTCATTTAAATTCATACTTTTTGCTAATGATACAATCAGCTTCTCAGCCATTTTTAGCAAAAAACTCAAATAGAATTGCTAGCAGAATGAACGGCAAGCTATTAAAAAGTCTCGATGCGGCTCAAAGTAGATAAACATGAATCAACAATGTTTATAATTTTTGGTCATAAGCGAAATGGATCTTTTCCACTCATCGAAATCGGTGACGGTCAGATCGATTAAATAAATCAAGTCATATTCCGAGATATTTTCTCTGATAAAAATCTGACTTTCAGTGATAACGTCGAGCACATTAGTACTAATACTCGTATATCAAAACAATTTCGAATCTTCAGTAGAATAAAAAATGCCTTAACTGAAGAAGCTCTAATAACAGCATAAAACTCAAGTCCAGATATTTCTACAATATTCAATAGAAATACAGCACTGGACTGACATAAATAGAACCAAAGTACTTTTTACACTAAAAGACCTTTAGAGCAATAAGACACTTGAAATACAACGCCAGTAGAAATGATTCATTAGAATATCAAGAAATACTTGAACTCATAAACCTCTATAATCAGGATTGGAAAAAAACGTTTTTAAAAAAAATACTCTACCTGTTTTTTGGGGTTGAATCGGGTTTCATTGGGTTGTATTGCGTTTTTATTTTATTTTTGGATTACGATATCCTAAACTCTACTCATACTCTACTTCTTCAATTCGATGGTTCAAAATAGTGGGCTTATAGTTCTAAAATAAAGCTAAGACTAAATATGTTCTTGACGAAATATACTTCTAATATAAATATACACAGTGAAATATACACAGTGTGATCGCCAACGAATTGAAATTTCACGGATGCTCTGATACATGTTGAAGCAAAGAAAGTTGAGGGCATGGAAGTTTTGAAAGTGCACGTAACTCGCACCATGAGTTGCAATGCAGAATGTGATCGAGTACCGATGTCCTACTATTGGGTTGATTGAACTGCTTATATATTTTTTTTAAGCAATTGGAAATCAAAACCGTCTTAAATCACTATTCCATTGAATAATATATTAATTGATAGTTTGGGAGTATGTAGTTTTTATACTAACTCACAGATGAATTTGGTGTATTTCGAAATATGACAGAGAAAACTATCCATGAACTTAACATGAAAAATACGTTTATACCGAGTGAAAAGAAGAGCACATACATATGAGTGTGCAAAAACTGAGAAAACATAGTAAACTTTACTCTAGGCTAGAATAAAAAATAGCTTTGGGCCTAATATACTGGGAAGACAATTAATTCACCAAATTTTGTAGCATTTTAGAGCAGCTTGTTTCCGTTTTGTTAAACATTCATGGATTTTAGTTGCATGTAAGAAAATGGTACCCACTCGTCAGTGATTATCAATAAATAAAATGGAAAGAAGAACCAATGTAAAAGGGAACATTCTTTTAATTGCATACGTTTCGTATCAAAGAATATTTCTTTTATATTGGTTGTTCTTTTCACTTTACGTATTAGGTTTCCAAAAAATCGCCTTTTTTATTCTATTTTCGATTATCAGGATCGTTTATGTAGTTCATATTAAGAATATTCTTGTGTATCACGCAGTTTAAAATTATTTCAATGCATTTAAGCCAGACACAAATGCAAAACACGAAAAGTAGAAAATATCAAAACACTTGCAACAAATTCTGTGGGAAATTTTGTCTCTCCCTAAGCCGAACGAACATCTGCACGATAAGAAACTAGTCCCAGAACAAGATTCGTAGGCGCCTGCGCTCGCGTCAAACGAGACAGGAGATTTAAAGCAAACTGAACCGTGAAATGAAAGACAATTCAAGTGAAACTTAAGCGAAGAAATGGACGAGTGCTCTGGGTGGTCTTCAAATAGAAAGCGGAAAAGAATTTAAATTAGATCCAGTATGAAGGTTAAAGAATTAAAGGCTGAGGAAGTCTAAAAAATTTTGAGGTACGATGGACATAATTAAAGCAAATGAGGGAAAAATTGAAATGGAAGTACCGAAATGAGGGAAAGATTGAGATGGAAGTACCGAGTGTGAAGGAAGGACTGATTTAAGTACCGAAAATGAATGTCATGGTCTTGCAAAAGTAGATTTGGAGCCGAAATGTTGGAAGACGATATAGACCAGAAGCTTTTAGAAAAGGATGTTCTACTGAAGACAAAATTCATCATTATCTAGGTTTCGGTCGCGATTTCAGTACCTTAAGGCTTCACTTAGTGCTCCTTGGTTCATTAGGGGCTTAAGTTAGAGCTTACGGCTCGCCTCTTACATTCCAAATGACGTCGGATGTTACCCGTATTACCATTTCAAGAGTTTGCTAATATTTGAAATAGAAAAATAATTAAAACTTTATCATGTGAAAAAAAGCTAGCTAATAGAAAAATAGGCTACATTGATTTTGATAAATACATATTATTGGTGCCATCCACATAAGATAAAATGTAAAACCCGTCCCCAGAACATATTGTAGAACTTAAAAATTTCACAATCCACTGGGTTGCACAGCTGAAGCACCAAGTTAGAGCAAGGACGGTGAACAGCGACCAGGCATCAGCCGCAGAGGAGGTTCATTTCGGTGCCGACCACAGTGCTGCCTACAAAGAATAGACTAATGAGTAGCGGGAAAACAAACGGAAAGTAAATGGTACGTCACAGACTTTAACAAAAATCGGCAGTGCACTGCAAACTCCAAGTTAGTTGGATCAGAGGACACCAAAGTGAGAACAATGAGACATACGAGTTTGTAGGCAGAAACCGAGAGGTGACATGCCACGGCTAGCTGGAAGCAGAATTCTAGTAGCAGGAATACGGAATACTGTTTTGGGAACCCTTCACAAGCATAAATGAGTTGTATCCCGAAAAGACACGTACATATAGGACTTGAAAATTTAGTGTTTTGAAAGTCATTTGTAAATAGAATTCTATCACAAAGAAACAATACTACTTGGATCGAAAGAGTAAAACTTTTTCAAGTTCTGACAATTTTTGAAGCAATTTAAATTTAGCCGAAAATTATTATTTAGGTTTCCTACATTAAATGTACAGATTTGAATAAAGCGTTACCGTTACTCAGAGCCATCTTACTTTAACTACTTCATACTGCAGAAAATATTAAAAAAAACTCCAAGTATAAAGTTATTGGCTCTATCGATTAAGAAATAGAAAAATTTTAGTCATTCTCACAATGTACACTTTACACACAACGAAGAGCACAAAGTACAAATGTACTATAACGGAGTCCCGAATATTTAAAGATGTATGGCCAGTAGTCGAATGCAACAAAAGAGACAGCAACGCATGCACAGCTGAAGGTCTTCCACGAGGAATAATTTTTCATGCAATGAATTTTTTTGTTAGATTTGATTACTTTCTCCGCGTAAGAGTGTATAGAAGCCGTGGGAATTATTGGAGCCAGGTCTCAAAAAGGCGTAGGAAATGGATAAAAGAAAGAACTAAGGAGTTCAACTCATCAGAGTAGGAGCAAATGGCTGCAAGACCAAACTCGGCAAAGGCAATGCGGGATTACGTCCTCGATTATTATTCTTAAGTGTGATTACAAAGCCCGAACAATGAAAGCCCTTTTGAAATATTAGTTGTCAGGCCCGGTACATTTTCAAGAGTACTGGAGCGAAAAGATGATGACTCAGTGGAGCTAAATAACTTCTAGGGAAAGGGATGTGTTTTAAACATACTTCGTGACCTGTGACATTGATCAGTCTCCAGCAAGGTACAATTCAATGAATATTAAGAATTTCGTCTAAATAGTCATGAATTTCACGTTCATATTTCTCGAAGAGGCGGTCAAGCGAAAGTTACTCTCAATCACACTCCAAGTTTGCTCTTCATACTGTTAGGAAATATTAGTTGAAAATTTGCAAAATTTTTAATCGTTTTGAAATCATTCGGCCAATCCGTAAAACCGAACACCAGTTTATAAAAAAACAGAAATTTAAAATTTACAGTTTGCCGAAAGTAATTGGAAAATATGTCACAAGATACCTTAAGTGGAAGCGAGTATAGGACTCGTTATCTTGAATGTCAGAAAAAGAAGGAGTAGGTTGTGTTTCATTCAAATAGTCCTAAAAACCATCGGAAGTTTAGTTCGTACAAACACAAGTCGTGCAAATATCATGCATTCAATTTATGCACACACATGACAGCGACACAAAGTAGGCTGTTCTGAGACTGACGTCTCAGCATGTGCTCTCTTAGTCAGTTGTAGAGGGCCTGGTCTCATTGTCAGGCATTTGTTAACTTCGCTGATGGACGGAATAGAATCAAGCATAAAGGTGTTGCCATTACATTGTGTCGAGAAACTCTTTAAAAAACCGACGCAATACAGGGTGAAGCGTTAGTTCTGCATCAAAATTCTAAAATAAAATACTGAAATTTCTGACTCGTTCAATAATGAAGAGTTAGGGACTTCCCAAGCGAAGGGATTAATCTAAAGACAACACATTGTTTTTCAGAAATAATTTTGAACATTTTAAGAACATAAAGTGAGAAAAACATCAGAGTCTTTGTGCGTCATGCAGTAACGTCAGATCTAATTGTGCAAAAATTATCATAATTTCAGGTTCGATTTCATGAAGACAACTAAAACGTTTCAATGATGGAGGCAATTTTTCTTGTCAATACAAGACTGATTCAGAACTTATATACTTTATTGTTAAAACCATTATGGAGAAAATCAAGAGAAATCCTAGCAGATGATTTAAGAAGGTGGCTAATGTGACAAGCCTCTCGTTGAAGATTTAATGCAAAAAAGATTAAAATGAGACAAGTCACATTTTACAAATTGTGGAAAAGTTTTGCCGGTGTGGCTGTCTGGTCCGAATAAAATTAAAGCGCTGTTATTGGAACAAATTCATTTTTCTCCAAAACAAAAAACAGTTTGTCAGAAGATTAATTCAACATCAGTCTTGATCTTGGTCTTGAAAATTTGGAGGTTCCCTTTTATGTTTTGTTAGAAAAGCCATCAAAATTGATGTAAAAAATAGCCTTAAAACATATTGGAGCCAACTTTTGAATCGACTAAGAATCATTTCGATGATGCCACACCATGAGAAATTTTTCCGCTAGAAAAAACAACTCCTCACACCACCAGCCTGACACAAACCTGAGGCAGAGACCTTCTTTTAAGATTTCGGTCGAAATCAATGTGGCCTACGTGCTCACCGGATTCAAAATTGATGAATTTCTCTTTCATGACAACTTTTGAAGTGATGTTTAGTTCAAAATTTCATCGAACTGCAGTTGATTTCAAAGCAAGAGGTATCTCAGGAACAGCTACTTGTCTCGGTGTAAGATAGTTGAAGGAGATTAAAAGCTGTCATTGATGCACAAGGAAAAATATTTTAATATTTTTTGCTATTCTCTTGAATTTCATGAATCCATATAACCTGCTCATTTATTTTCTTTGACAAGTCTATTTAAATTGCTGCTAAGCTCACGCCTTACCCTACCAGTGCATGGATTTACTTTATGAGATTCTCGAGAATATACAAATTTTGTTCGAGTTTGTCCTCGCTTGGCAATTTTATCACAAAACTGAAGCTAATAACAATAATAAACATAGATTTTCTATAACCTACTGTGTAGGAGGCATTTGAAATAACAAATCAGAGCTGTCACATTACCAATGAGAACGTCTACAATATGATAACAATCTGATTTGATAACGTCCACACGCTCCAAGTTAGAATCAGGGGAAATAGGAGGCAGTGTAAGGAAGTCAATGTATCCATGTAGTGTCACAATGTGCAGGGTGGGCAGGAGAGAAGGGAGGCAGCAATTAGTCTCAGAGAGACTGTTAGCGAATGTTGACGAGACGCAACATTGCAGCAAATGAAAGTGTGAGAGCGTGACATGTGCCTGAAGGTACTTTTCTGACGGCTGACTGAATAAAATTGGCTGGCGAACATGTTTGTTCCAGGGAATTATTCCTGTGTTCTTACATGAGAAATGTGAAATTAGCTTTATTTTGCAACAACAGGAAAACTATCAGAAAATTTTGTTCGTAATTCAATCGTAAAATCAAATCAACAGGTTGTTGAGACGATAAAAGTAAGCACGCTACTTGGATTTTCTAGGGACTTGAACTGAATTCTCACCAAATAGAGCATGTACATTGTCACTGAGTAACTCAGGCTTCAGTGCATAAAACAAAACTTGAAGAAAAACTCATCTGAACATTGCGCTGCGCGGTATGTTTGAATCGCTGCACGCGGCTAAAAATTAATTGCAAATCTGAACTGAAATGGACTGGTGAGTGTGTTGCGACCCTCACCGACCGTCGCTTCATCGGATTGGTTTTTGCCGTGGAATGAGAAAAAGCACACACGATGAAATGTGAATGAGGTAATTTGATTAGATGAGCTTTTCCGAGCAATGCTAATAAGACTTCAATCAAAAAAAGTATACCAACTTGATGAGTAACAAGTAAGAAATTCAATGACCAAGCCTTTCAATTCCCCTAAGCGTCTTGGTAGGGAAAGATCGCAAGAGAATTTGAGGGAAGAGGCAATTGTGAAAGAATAAAGGATGTAGAACGAACGCAAATTTCATAAATGAAATACGTCTAGCAAGAAAATTACCAGTAACACTTTTTGATTAAATTAGTATCTAAAGTTTACATTTCTCAATACAGTATAATTCAAGTTTAAACTTGGAGTGGTAGTATCCCAAACAAAGAAGTGTAGCACTAGAGTGCTGCGTCTGGTCCCAGTCGCTTGGACTAAAAGTTGTAATTATAAAGTTTTCACCCATTGCATCCGAATATATTTGAATAAAATAAACATTTCCGACAAACGCTAATACAAAATGAGTGACCGTAGGCTTCGAATTGAAAATTTCAGCAGTACAGTGCACCTGCTCGGTGAGTTGTTCTTTTCTCGCCATTTCATGCTCGACAGCGACGATAGCACGCAGCGCAGTAACAAGAAACGTGTTATCAGAACATATTCTCATAGACAACAAGAAATGCAAAACTACTGCTAGTTTTGTTGAGTACCAGGCAGGGCAAGAACTCACGATAAGATCAGAACAGCAGTCAAAGACGTTTTTGTAGAGTAATGTACAACCTCCAGTGTCATTCCCGAGTTTGGCTTTTTGATCTATTAATGAATTAAAAATGACCACGCAATCATTTTGGACGCCGGATGATGTCAGTACTGTAGCTAACACTAGCATATCAAATCGATTACGATGCCGCTAAAAACAGTTGTATTAGAAAGTTCCTCACCTACGAGTCGAGCAGTTACTGATGATTCGAGCTAGGTCTCTGAGATACAACCCGACAGTTTCCTTCTTCATGATGAATACAATGAGGACATCGAGAGTATCGATGGCAATGTAAAAATTTAAACCATAATCAATGTAACGTTCAGTACACTTAAAAGAATTTTCTAAGTCAACTGTGAAATTTACTAGCTACATTACAGGACATCAAAACTGGCATTGTACCACACGAGTCGCAAAAGAAGTCCAAATTTTCGATTGAACAGAGAACTTGTCACAAAAACATTGAAGTCGCAAGAAAGCCTTGATTCTGTTGAGTCATGAAGAAGAGGTGGAGTGCGCGGTTTTGGTTCATTGGGTAGGCAATATTTTTGCCTCTGGAGACCTTCCTGACAGACCGTGTAGAGAGTGTGACACAGATTTTTATCTATCGACATCAGTCCAGTTTAGGGACGGCAAAAACCGGGGCTTCGCAGATTTGTGAGCCGAAAACAAGGGAGTGTAAGTTATTGGCAGCGGAAGCCGTGGAATGAAAAACGAAGCCTAACAAGACGTCTCGGGAAAAAAACAGCACTGATTTGCTCTCAAAGGAAAGTTCTTTTTAAGAAAAGTACAAAAAATACATGATTAAGCCTCAAAAAACTAGACCTGAAAAAACAAAATTTATGGCTTTAGGTAATTACAAAACGGCTGGTTCAAGCAAAGCAAGACGATGTATGAGTAGCATTTTTTAAGGCGTTTCTCATAATTTTTCAAAATTATGTCTTTTTTAGGTTGGCGAATTTCAAACCTTAATAGTACGAAAAAAGCAAGATCAATGAACCAGAGGTTCGTTTTTATTAGAACTCTTTCTGTCCCGGGCCTCTAATTTATACGAAGTTAAGATCTCCACAGACAAATTTGGTGCAGGTGTAGAATCTGCAACTAGCATCGAGGCTGCTGAATTATCTACGTATATGGTGAAAATTTGTGTGATATGCGTTCAATTAAGAAGAAGTGGACGAAATGTTATTCAGAATTTTTAGCTCTGAAAAAAGGATTTTCATATCATTCATCTAGTCGTACAGTGCAAGAATTTAGCAAATTTGTTCGTGTTCTACTACTTCAAAGTGATATAGAAGAAACACTTTCAGATAAAGGAAATCGATTGAAAACTATGACTCAAGTTAAATAATAAAACAACATCACTAGTAACTTACTTTGCCGTGATTACTTTGAGAGTGTTTCTTCATCACATCGACAGACGCTCATTTTTATTGAAGTATGACGACTGTGGAAGTACGTCTCTCATGTCAGGCCGGTTCCTGTACCATGAGTCATGCCGGTTACTGTACCATAAGTCATGCCGGTTACCGTGCCATAAGTCATGCCGGTTACTGTACCATAAGTCATGCCGGTTGCTGTACCATAAGTCATGCCGGTTACTGTACCATAAGTCATGCCGGTTACCGTGCCATAAGTCATGCCGGTTACCGTGCCATAAGTCATGCCGGTTACTGTACCATGAGTCATGCCGGTTACTGTACCATAAGTCATGCCGGTTACTGTACCATTAGTCATGCCGGTTACTGTACGATAAGTCATACCGGTTACTGCACCATAAGTCATGCCGGTTGCTGTACCATAAGTCATGTTGGTTGCTGTACCATAAGTCATGCCGGTTACCGTGCCATAAGTCATGCCGGTTACTGTACCATAAGTCATGCCGGTTGCTGTACCATAAGTCATGCCGGTTACTGTACCATAAGTCATGCTGTTTACAGTGCCATAAATCAGCCGTTTTCGCGTTAATTGTTTTGCCTCCCATTACAGGAAAAAACTATTAAATGTGAATTATATGAGATGACATCCATTCATATGTAGATTTTACCAGATCATGAGTTAGTTTAAGCTTCCCTAACTACAACAAATGTGTTCCCAAGAGAGGAGGGAGAGATGCATAATTTGGTATGGAATGAGAGGGATTGATCTACATGCTGTGTGTGTCCTCACACCCTGCCTATAGAAACAACAAGACTGAAATGAATTTATGATACAGCAACAGGTACAAGAAAAAAGTAATATAGGCTGGAAAAAATGATCCAGACCCGAACAAACTTTCATTCTGTTCTCACAAAAGAAAAGCCTGCCTAATTTTTAGCTCGGGACCTAAAATCTTCTGAGAGCGTCAATTCTTACGCATACATAAATAATCGTTTGAGCTAAAAATTTCTTCGTAATGTTGCTTTAACCCTTCCATGAACACGGAGCTATTAAAGGAGCACGTGAAACACATTATTATTAACTGAAAATTTTTATTTTGTTTGTGAGTGTCACCGCTGATGAAAGCTCTACAACATTGCTAGAAATAGGCTGCTATGAACCAAGTTGATAACCCCAAATCACAACCAAAAAGGAAGTCCAACCTAAAACCGTTGGGAAGTCCAACCTAAAACCATTGGGAAGTCCAACCTAAATCCTTTGGGAAGTAAAACCTAAAACCATTTGAAAGTAAAACCTAAAACCATTTGGAAGTCCAACCTAAAACCATTGGGAAGTCCAACCTAAAACCACTGTGCAGGGCATTTGGTAGGACACGAGAGGAATCATTCACTATGAAATTTTGAATTTGCACGATTGCTGTTGAGTTTGACTGCTAGCAGCTGAAAATGTAAAATATAATGATGAAGCGAACAGTTTTATTTAATCGCAAAGTGATCAACTCTCAACATGATAATGCGCGTCTGTAAACAGGTTTCATGACTCATGTAAAGTTTCAGACTTTAATGTTTAATCTTGGTTTTCTGAAACTCAAAAACTTAATCCTGCTGCTAACCATTCACTCACTGCTCCATCAAGATCCCCATCTTGTAGTGTCTCAACAATTTTTTTCAGTGGAAAAGCAATGAGTCCAGACATCGAGGCGATAATGAGCTGAAACTCTTTAAAAAAAAAAACAGTGTTAAGCCTAACAAATGATAATCATAACCCAGTGTTAATAATTACGAACATGCTGTACAGCCATCTCAAAAACTCACAAAATAAAATCTGAGTTAGCTCTAACAGTGACTGAATGAGCTGTCTTGAATGGATTATGGAAAAAATTTTCATCCGATTTGCTCGTAAACGGTTTTTAAGATCAATCGTCAAGTTCTGCCAACTCCTCGAAAACCTGTCTACTGTTTAGAGACTGTAATTTAATGGTTTCTCGGATCATTGCAAAACTTTTAATAGCTGATTTACCATGATTAAAATCAATCTTCTTACTTCTGCTGATCCTGGGCCAATGTCTTTGGCCCAGGATCAGCAATGCTATTCAGCAATGCTAAGCCAATGTCCTTGGAATTTGTCCAGATCGTCACGCCATAGCGTATTCTGGTGACCTAGGTTTCTCGTGTCTCCTTGGAGTCCAGTGGGTGATTCAAGTTTTTCAGTGATTGTTCGTTCTTTCGGGATGACCTGACCAGTTCCATCGTAGCGTGCTAACCCTCTCAGGCATGTCTGTGGCTTGGATTTTTACACGGATCAATTAGGCGTTTTCTATTTTGCCATATGATGGTAAGCATTGTTTTTTCGTGGGCTCTCTGCATCGTCCTTAGTTTGAGTGTTTTTTTTTCGTCAAATTCTACTTTTTTGAGTAGGTGGGATGGTAAAAGGTAATGCTAGTAAACTGGACTCTTTACCAAAATTGTGTCATTTTTGTGAATGAAATTGCCCCTTGCTCTGCCGAAGCCTCGCTGGTCTAAGATGATTTGCATTATTATTTCCCTTTCTTTCGAGACAGATTCCACAAAGATGAGTTAATCAACATAAATGTGGTGATCAATGTTATCCTTTCCCATGAGGAACCTAGTTCGTTTTCATTGTGTTCATTGCGCTAGACGGTCATTCTTAGATTCATGCTTAATCTGATTCCCAGGCTAAATTCATTGAGCTCTCTCAGCATTAACTCTTAACTTCTCGGGCGTCCGGGAAGAACGGTGATGTCATCGGCAAATCTGATGTGACTCAACTATTCGCCATCGATTTGAACGTCATTTTGGCCTCAATCAAGAAAACATTTTTCTATGCAAGCAGTGAACAAGTTTGTAAAACTGCTTTTGCCTTATCTGACGCTCCTATCAAGTTAAAATGATGGTGAACCTTTGTGAAGTCAAATGTATGACTCAGCAAAGCAATAAATGTGTTTGAGAACTTTGATCTTTGATATACACTGAATCTACGACTTGATCTTCAAGCGATTAATGACGTCTGGAATCTCGTCTTAATCGAAAGCTTTATTACAATCGACCCGGTTAGCAACTTAAATGCGATACTGGACTCAGCTAACTTTTTAACTAATTGATCCGGTGCGAGTCTGTGGTTAAAAAACCTTGCCTGAATCCAACTGATTCTTTTGGTTTGTTTTCGTCCAATTCGATTAGTGATATTCGCCGTAAATAGTTTTTTCAACAATGTGTTGATAATGTTGAGCATACTATTTAGGCTGGATAGTTGATGATGTTCTTTGGACTGCTTTCTCTCCAATGGATCGTGATAATTGTTTCATTCTATCTTTCTAGCACTTCACTCTGCCGAAGACACTGATTAAAAAGATTTGCGAGTATATTATGAGATATCTCACCCTCGACTACGATGTGATCTACTGTCATGTTATCAGATCCTGAAGCCTCGTACTTTCTTGATTGTTTTACTGCGATTTCTACGAACCACGAACTCATTTGAGGGAAGGATGGGAACTGTTTTTGTATTACAAGTTTACGTGAGTTTGTCTCGACTAGGCGAGTGTAATTCATGATAGTGCTTTTGAGCTTTGCTGATTATTCGGCCTCTGTCCGTTGTTAAAGATCCGCCTTATTCAAGTACTTTCATGAATTAGGGTCGTCAGCTGGGGAAGTTTTTCATGTCAAGGTGCCTAATCCGCGACGAGGCAAATTTATCAGCCATTTCGAAATTCACCAACGAACGTTAACACATGATTGCGATACGATAGTAGACCGAACACAACTCCACAGTGCGGCGAAACTCAGATCAGTAACGTATTAGATAATACGCAATTGGCCGCTCGCATGCCGGTTTATGCGTTTGTGCAGTCGCTCCCCACAGCTGTGACGAGTACAGTCCGGGATGTTTTTGGTGGCACCTTGTAATGATGTTCGCTTAATCGCACGTAAAACCATCCTTTGATCAGTCTAGTTTGCATTAGAAAGTGTTCATGGAAAAATAAATTTGTGGGTGTATTAAATGAGGTGTCTCTAAGACGCCCTAGAAATCATTGAACTTATTCGAGTGCAAAAGAATTAAGTTATGCTTCCTCGTGTTCTTTGTAATACATCAAAGCAGTAATTGTAACGATTTTACGGTTGTGAGAAAAAAATTGTTGAAATATTTCATTACAGAATATGCATTGAGAATGAAAGAATCTAGACAACAATGATTATTTCAGTTGGAAAATGTAAAATATGCTTAATTGGAAAACTACAAAACAATGTTAAGCAAAATGCTCCCTAATAAGAGTTTGGTTAATTTTTTCGTATGAAAATACAGCGGATATCGCCCAAGACTTGCATGAGCAGCATCATAACTGAACGCCACAACCTCGAGTGCGTCTTGTGAACATAGCAAGATATTCCCTACTCAACTACTCGGTAGTGAGGGATGAAACGAGCTAATTCTTGAACAAGCGTACATATAGTAACCTATGGAGATATAAAATAAGGACTCAACTGAGCAGCAAGCGAGCGTAGACGACGTAACGTGTAGTTCATTTATTTATTATCCCACAAAAGGATTACGAATTAAGAAAATGAAAAACGACAGCTCGATTATTTTTTTACTGTGAGAGTTAATTTTGCGTATTAATTTGATTGGCGATACCTATTTTTTAAACATTCATATTTGGGGAAGCTTGATGCCTTCCACGCGGTAGAAAGCAAAACTACTTCAACAACGTTCCAAAAGAAGCTAAACGAGCTAGATCGCAATGAGAAGAAAAGGCATTCGTTTTCACGGGTATTATGACGGTCAACATTTGAATGGTTTTCCTCCTCTCCGAGTAAATCAAATCGATTACCTAAAATTCATTCCTATCAAATAACCTGCCAAAGCTCCAACTTGTGCGATAAGTGATTGGTTGGCTATTTTATTCTACAGCGATCGTGTAAAAGATCATTCAACGTGCAATGGAGCCATAGCATAAAATCGGTTGCTTTGAGCAAACACGTCTGTGCCCTGTCCCCTCTAGCCCCACCCTCTCCCGACGTGCGGACACCGCTCCAAAACCGAGCAAAACAAAACGCTCGTGCCTCTCCGAGCTGAGTTCAATGCGACTGTGTAAACAGAAAGTCGTCCCGTTTGTTTGAGGTGAGGTGGAGTTTTCGGCATCAATGGACGCTTTGCAGGGGACCTCTTTTCATCATCAATGAAGGTCTTGATGGGTTTACCGTCACGTGAAGACCACGCAAGACAAGCTTTACAAACTACGTCATTCAAACACCGCGCGATCACACCACAAAGCACCGGCACACATCCCGTCAACACAGACCATACGTCGAGCGTACAGTTCTCCTGATGCAGCAAGAGATCTTGATAGCCATGACACTATCATATTAAATAATCAAAGAATTCGATTTAAATTTAAACATTCTTCATCGCAAAACTGAGTATTGGACGTGAGGTCTTCACAGTTATCCCACATCTTTTTAGAAATCGCTCTCGAACTTCAAATTTTATGCGCATAGCATCTTGCACCCTAAAATTGAGTCTTTTTCATGGCAAATATAATCAACAGTTGCACAGATAGCTGTTAGCATGTATAAATGATGCGGATTCCAATTTTAAACAAGTTTTACTTGAATTTTTACAAAAATCGCTTGAGAATGCCTCAGATTAAAATTATGTCACATTAAGCTTACAACCCGAGCAAGAAGTGACAGTAAATAAACGTTTGTAAGCATCAGGATCTAGCCAGGAAATTTGAGCATGAGTACAGAACAATTAGCGATTTCTTGTGCGATTCTCGTATCCCTTAGAGAAGGATACGTTCATGGTGTGTCGCAAGCTATAATAAATTTACGGGGATAGACTAGTAGTTATTTAGTCAGCATTTCAATCATGTCTAATCAATACGACGTAATCTGTTACTTTTAGGTGCTAGTAATTGTTGTCGACATCTTTTCGTGCGTTGAATACTTCTGATGTTCTAATTTTCGCTATTGATCTGGTCGGCTAAACTCACCAATTTTAGCTGCTGCGCATTATACGAACATGGAATTTTTCACTCTACATTCTTCTTTTGGTTATATTTTTATGATCTTTCAGATGGCTTAGTTGACTTCGTCAGGGATGGGACGAATTTCCACACAGTTATGAATTAGAAGACTTTAACACTTTAGCTCCTCGTTCAGTTCTCCTTAACAAGTATGGCGTAGAGATTCTACATACTCGTATATACTCTACTCTGTCTTGATTGATGGTAGTTGTTAGCACACCTGTGTTACGGGCCCTCAATTTCTTTTCACCAATTTTGTTCGATATCCACTTCAGTTTCAATTGATTTGTAGTAGTATTTTGTGAATATATACTGGTGTTTTCAATTTCTTGTAAATTTGCTACCATTCTTGCTAGCGTTTTCTAAAATGTAAGGACCAAGCACAGTTGAAACAGTTATTCTTCCCTACACAATCATACGAGTATGAAGAGAGCGCCGAGGTCTTTTTTGAATTTCTTGTGAATCTAGCTACGTATAGAACCATGAAATATTTTGTTTTTAATAAAACATGTTTTAGTATCCTAACACCCATAGCTTTTGTTTTATTGCAAATTGAAACCAAATTTATTGAATAGTAAATTGAAAAGACCAGTTCCTTCTGCTCCACTCCGCCCAGATGGTTGAATAGACAACTCCAGGGCTAACTCTGCACGGTCAGAGCTGGGCCCGGCCTCATTAGAGGTAATTAGTCCGTGAGTGACTGCATTCAAATGCTTTTCGAAACCAAGCAAACGAGCTCTAAAATGATTGGTTTTTCATTAAAGGCAAAACTCACGCTGTCGATAATGCCTTCGATAACGATTTGCATGCTCTGTTTCTCATGATAACATTTTCCAATAAGTATAACCCTTACTTGATTCGTGATTTGGTTATTTGACTGTGCAACGTTGCGTGGAGGAAATCGACTACCTACATGAACTTCACATCGAATTCTTGAGCCAAATTCATGTAGAAAATTTCAAAATGATCGTAGATCTTATGAAAATTATCAAAATTTTTACACCGCATAGATTCGTACACTACCGAAACGTATTCACAGCAATTTCACTCAGAAAAATCAATTTAAGACGATCTTGAGTAAATGAAGGTCTTCATAAATCAACGAGTGAACGTGCGAGCGAAAGACATCGTTGTCTGACTCCCTGCCGGCCGGTGAATGCGACAACAATGTGAAGGCTCGTCAAGCTTCACAAACAAACAAGTGAAGATGTAGGTCATATTGGTGGTAGGCGCCGTGGCGGGCAAGTGCGAGGCGGCAAGTGATCGACGTCTGCGCAGCAACAAACGTGACAGCGACTGAAACCAAACGCCGCATTTGAGTAACATGTCTCTCACGCACCACCGGCACACGCTCTCAGTTAATTTGGTGACTCTTCGAGTGCATCGTAGCCAGTTTAGCGGCGTTCAGGCATCCACTATCTACTTAACAATACTGTATAATAGTTATAAATCTACGGCAATTCCGTTTGAATCATTTCAAATGTCTTAGGAACGAAGTACAGTACGTGTAACTGCGAAAATATTTTTAAAATAACGTTATAGTCTTTTTACAGTTTATCTACATTTTTTTTAAGTTTATATTTTGACGGATCTGAAAGCAACGCAGTTCTCTACTAAAAGAAGTTCTGAACGGAGAAAAAAAAGTTGTTTACCTTTGTGTGAAAAACTGGGCTGATGAGAAGAGTTTTTCCTCTTAAACGGGAACAAAAGTGGTAAAATATTGGTACAGGATTCCCAGAAATGAGGTTCATCATAAGTTCGATCATCCAGAGCAGCAGGCCGCGGCTCATAAGTGCAGCAGGAATTATGAGGTGCATGAGAGGCTTGACTTTATGACCACTTCCCAGCTCCCGCACACAGCGTGCGAGGAGATTTAAGGTGTCGTCGCGAACCACAATCTAAACATCGATGCAAGCGAGGAGTCTTGAGATTCTCGCACAGGTTTTAATAGTCATTGCACATCGTTTGGGCTTAAAAATGAGCTCATAGGTGTTACATTTATAATGTTCTCCACTAATGCAGACGTTGAGTGAAGGAACCAGTAGTTGCATCTTCGGCTCCCGGGGTGCTTTCTTAGGTCCTATCAAAGCAATCCTCTTCTCTTCATCAGCTATCCTCAATTTTCAAAACAACGTTCACAAGCCCTGTAAAATCGTAGTATCTGGCATCTCTTCGTTGGTGATGTGATCCTTTCGAGGCCTTCAGAGACGCCCTCGTTAAGTCCGCTTCACTCGGCAGCGTCGTAATATTACATGCTCGGCTTCAGAGCTCCTCGTTGACCTCTGTACCCATCGTTGGCCTCACTGACCCATCGGCTGATCCCATTGACCCCTCGCTCACCTCCGCGAAATGTTCACGCCCAGACGTGATATATATGAGTCGCCGTACTCCATGACCTCTGCGCTGGACGCAACAGGCTCTTATCTTATCAGACCTGGGGAAATTCCCCTCCCTCCACCTGCCAAAAGGCTCCCTTTCGGTCCAACAAAGGCAGGGCCTCGGTAGCTCAGCCCGTACGTCCGGTTCTGCGAGTCAACTCAGCGTTACACTTCTCTCTGAAACTGACAAAAAAGCTGACTTCGGAAGTTGCCAAGTTTCGAGAGCTGGGTTTTTGTTTCACTTCCATATTTTCGGAGCCGCAAGATCGTTACGAGGGCGAGAAATGTTGAAGCCACGTACTAATGCTTTGAAGGCACACACTAATGCTTTGCAGGCACACACTAATGCTTTGCAGGCACACACACACTAGTGTGCGCGCTAAGGGGGTACAACCCTCACGAATATTACGCTTGTGTAGGAGAACGAATACAATTCAGGTTGAGTTACGTAAATTTCATCAAAACTTTTCTTTTAAGAAATTGAGTGAACTAATTTCCAAATATATTACCATAACCATGAGCATTTCATAAAGTCAACAATCACCTAAATTTATTGATACGATCATCAAAGGGTATTTTTAGAAAGAGTGAAGTTAATATTCTTTAATAATGGTTAAGCTTTTTCTGTCAAAGGTTGATATTTTTATTTTAAATCGTCTTCAAGTTCGTGATGAATAAACTTCAGCGTTTAAATAACGAATTTTGTGTGAGTTTCAGTTTTAGTGAAATTTCGCTTGTGTAGCGTTGTAGATCGGGAGCTGCTGGGATGCGAGCAGCCGTGGTCGACAGATTGACTTTCTCCAAGCCAAAATCTTTTGACAAGATTGACTTTCTCCAAGCCAAGATTGACTTTCTCCAAGCTTTCTCCAAACAGTAGGCGTAAACTCTCACAGTACTAGCGTTTGTATGACACTAAATGTTGATCAACATGTGAACCAACAGTTTACTGGGAACAGAAAACGTACAGATGCACTTATAGCTGACTTACTTCAATGACCGCAATCACTTCTACGCTGTCAAAGGTTGTAACATCACGTTACTAAACTTATCGCTTGTGGTGTAAATTTCATTGCTTCTCGATGTACAATCAGGACAGATTTGATCAAAGTACCGAGGATTTTAACGAGCAAATTTGACGACCAGCCTATGGAGGAATTATGACGCTGTAGAAGTAAACGACACAGTTGATGTATGACAGGAGTGAGCAAGCGCGGTGACAAGCGCCGTAGTTGGTCTCAGTGTTTGTTGCAGACAGACTCTCTGCTCTATTTTAATGAAATTGAAATCAATGGTCATCCAATATGAGAATTTTTATTTGTAATGTGGAGACGTCTGTTGAAAACGATATTTTTGACAGTTTTAGAAAGATAAAGGAATGAAAGCCCACTCGATTTCATTCCTGCACCTACTCCAAACTTCGCTCACGCTGTCCATGTCGTGGCCACGCGGCTCATCAATCACCTCACTGCAACACTGCCAGAGGTTCCAGTTTTTGTAACTTCTTAACTATTAAAATATGTCTCCTTCCACACTTAGATGAGCGCAATCTTGAATACAATCGTCTTCGATCTTTGACCTGCAAGGAAAAAAGCCCATTAGTTTTCGAATCTTTTTCCTTTTTGTAGCTTGTGATTAATTTCTTTGGTAATGTTCAGTTTCTGGCTCAAGAGCTGATTAATCTCTCCAAGTCTAATCGAGCCAGTCAAGAGTTCTTTGCTACATTACGGGCATTATTTCTCGGTGCCCGAGTTTAAAACTCCAATTTTCCTTTAGTAAAGTAGAAACAGGAGCCAAGATGTCTTGAGTCTCAGAATATTAGAGCAAATGAGTCTCCATATTTATTCTTAGCAATTTTGTGGACCAAACATTATGATTGCGGATCTGCAGCAACATTTTTAGCGCGCTTCAACAGTTTTTTTTAAGGTTTTTCGGCATAAATGAGCAATGAAACTTTGCGCCCCATGCTTTAAATTTTCCTTAGGTTGCAAGGAACAAAGTTATATGTTACTTCATCACATCAAAACAATTTATTTTTTATAATTTAGCTTTAATTTCATAAATAACTATCATATAAAAAATGCACTGTATTTAAATTTAGGGTTTAATACACCTGATTTTTGGGAATATTTACGAAACGATTTATTGAAAAACGATCTGATCTGGATACACCTAGAAATAAAAACAACAATGAGTATACGGTGTACGGTAATTTACCAGATGATTTTATGTATATTTGCCTTTAAACAAACATTTGCAGGAGTTTGTTTGATAATGCTGGGTTATATAAGTCGCAAGTAATGCCCCGTTCATATATATTAAAGTTCATCCACTGGTATTAAAGAGAGTAAAACGAAAAACACTGAAAATCATCATCGACACATTATTAAGAGCAGAGGTAAAAACAGAATAAAGATATTTTTTCAATTGAAAACTAGTAATGCATTAACTCAACACGGCGTTTGAAACTCTGTTATTTGCAGAGCTTCAAAATTGCTTATCGTCTCTTTATAGACATGCGTTCTTCAAAATATGAACATTTTAAACTATTTTTTTCTTTCATTGTATGGTTCTTTAGACTAACTTCTAAAATCTTTCGTTATTTTAGCTACTTAATCCCTTACTTTGGAGAAAAAACAGTCAAAATTTCTGTTGAGTAAACTTCAATGTCGCTACATTATGAAGCGGGTGATTATGATTCCAGTTTAACTGTTTCATGCCACGAATCAGCCTTGAAATATTACTCCGCAAAGCATCGATAGAAATTTCTGTAATTCACCTTTTCTGCTCTATTGCAGTGTTTTATTTTATTTTATTCTCTATTAAATTTTTATGATTCAAAAATATTCTAAGGATCGTGTATGTCTTACTAACATATCTCGAGAGGACGTGAGTCTTTTGTTTCGAAGCAGCCCTCGCTCTCAAACGACAACTACCCTGATGAAGGACCCAAGAACGTTGGTGAGACGCCCAATTTTGGAGGGGACATCCAAAAAGTGGGTGCAAGTCATCACAACTCATCACCAGCAGGTAATCTTTGGCGCAACTTTCGGGTCGCTACCTCAGCGGCTCGCCACAACGCAGCTGCACGAACAGACTCAGAGCAGAACACTCAAAGTCTGGTTAGCGCTACATTATTCAGTGAAGATGATTTGTGCTTCTCGCGAGAGTGTCAGACTGCCGTAACGAGCATTATTGGGATATAGCTGTGGAAGGTGTTATAAGCACTGTAACGATCAATGTGATATGAACTCTGTAACAACCAATGTGATGAGCAGGGTAGCACTGCAAGAGTAGCGTAACGAGCAATGTGCCGAGTATTACGATGAATATTTCATCGCATTAGTAGGGTGAAGAGTTGCTTGATGAGCAGTGCAGCGTGACGAGTGGGTGCAGTGACAGCTGCAAATGTCACAAACAAACACAGTTTGATGCGCCCAACGCCCATTTGCGCGAGATTAGCAGTCGCAGCTCTGTCTGCATGCCAGAGCAGCAACAGCCCTCATTATCACAAGGCATTTGACAGCACAAGAAAAACCATAAGAAGAAGCTGCTGTGAGAACCAAATGAACAAGAAGCGCTGTACGTGGAAAAAAGCAGCGTGCAGCTCTGCAGATGCAGCAAGCAGTCAATTTTTCTTCGGAAAAGATCATTAACAGTGCATTACTCTGAAGGCGAATAAGAAAGACATTTTCGCAGTAGGCACAGTAATCATGGGAATTTTCTCTCATCTAAGACGCTCAGTTCCTGCACGCATTATAACTATTTAGCAAACGAAGCGGTCTCATGAGACGCAATTTGATTTATTTTTGGTCCGGAACAAATGCTTTTTGAGCGTTGAAAAGAGAATATTCCACTGTGAAGTATATTGTAATTTTGGACTCCTAGAAATCCATTGACCTCTTGGCTATGACTTTTAATTGCAAGAAGTCACGATAATTTTGTATTAATAGCTTCATTTGACAGATCTCTGAAGACGTATTATGAGTTAGTGAGGAATATGCACAGGCTCATATGTAACTTCTGTCCAGAAGCACCTACCTACCTGGGCTGGTCATCACACTCGACCTCTCAACGCTAAACGAGGATGGAAAGTTGTTTCCTTTTAGGGAAAAAATCATAGACTTCAGAGTGAGGCCAATTTTCGGGTAATAATTGTTCTCCGGGCTTTTAACGAAAGGAAAAAATTAATCGTGAAATATTTTGTTCGTTGCCTCAAACAGTGATATTTTAAGAGAGAATTTTTTGCACATCTATCTTACAATGAGTTATACTGATGATGAAATGAGAAAAAATAGATGCGGAAATAAAAGGAAGCTATGATTAATGGTCACATTAGTGTTAGAAACTTGAGAAATAACAGTGCGAACACTTTCCTTCCAATCTTGTGACAGCAAAATTATACATTAGGGAACTCGAAATTTATGCGTTGTTGAGCATCCTCCATGACTTCTATCAGCAGAAAATACGCAAATCTGAAGCATTAGTCCCCAAGAGGCATGTAAGAACTTTAGTGAAGCAGTGTAATGAACTTCATCAGTATGTCAAGGTGGATTTTAAAGACCAGTTTTTAATTTCTGGTATACATACGCACATGCTGATTCAACTCTGTGTGGATGAAGTGATTGATAGAAAAGGTTCGACAATTTCGAGGATGATGATGCGCAGTTGAGAAGGAAACCAATAACTATGATGATATTGAAGTTTAGAGGTAACTAAAGGTGCTTCACTTCGCTGATCATTTCGTTTCGAAACAGATTGCAGTTCTCAGAAGTGACGAGAAATTTCACTGGAAGAAAAAAACAGAATTGCTCAAACTCCGAGAGCTTTTCATTTTTATAACTAGCGTTGCTCAGATATTGCAAGACAATTTTTCACTCACTATTTAAATATCAGGTCTGCTCAATAAATTACACGAAAAAGTGAAATTCAGTTAAAGTTTAACTGCAGCAACATCACATTAGTGCAAATTTACATTTTCCTGGTTGACACCGGAAGCTACAAACGGTAAAATAAGACAGAGAATTTCATAGAAGCATGAGAAATGAACAAAAACACTGGCAAAAATACTAGAGGCGCTTTATATTTACTATAGTATATTATAGTACACTCGCACCAGAACGATAAGAGACAAATCAGCTGCATCTGGCTGTACAATTTCAACTCGAGACTTCACTTTGGGATGGCCTGAGGTAGGCCTCCCTATTACAAATTTCCCTCAATGCCGTTGTGTCAAAAAAAAATTTAATGAGAACTTGACCCTCAATACTCCTGGCCTTGAGCCGCCAGCAATATCTCACCGCAGTCCACTAGAGGCGTCCCTCTTCAATAATATCTGTCCGTGTCACTCGTTCATCACGCGCTTTAAGAGGCGCCTCGGCGGGCAGTGGACTCATTTTATTTGAAGAGCAAGCCACGCTTGACTTATTTTAGCCATCGCAAGCCAGCGGAGATGAACATGACCTGTTCTATGGTGGACAAGCCCACACTTCACACGCGAAAACCAATTTAGTACGTGATGGATAGTCAAAAGGTTATTGCAAGAAGGAGAAAACGTTAAAAGTACTACGAAGTGGATAGTGGAGACTTCACGATATTTCACGTTAAATAATGTTCGATTTTAAAATGAAGGCTTTTTACGAAACAGATGAAATTATCATCCTCACGTTTTCTGTGTCGCAATGTTCTTTTGAATTTAAAAAAAAAGGATGATCTTCATCTTCTTCGGAGATGAGTGCACGGGTTAGCCGCGATGTAATCAGTGTTTCCAACAATCGATGTGCAGCTCTCGTGCCTGAGACATTTTTGAGCTGCAAATATTTTGAAAATTATATTCAAAAAGGATGAATGTGGAAAGAAATTTAGAATACCTAAGTCAAATCACGTCGAACTGACATACGACCCTTTCGAACCGATCAAATTATGCCACAATTGACTGCAGCATATTCCCTGAAGAGAAGCCTAGGTACAAGTTTCATGAAGTACTATATCACTATACAGTACTTCATGTACGATACTATACTCACCAGACACTTGTTCTTCGGAGCTCGCAAATGCAATGGACAATACTCTCTCGGGCGTCCTAGTGTACGCTAATATTCGTTAATAATCGGTAATTTATGTTAACATGACTGTGAAGTTAGACTTGGCAGCCACTCCACCTCGTTCTCCCTCACTGTACGTGATCCTTGCTTTGATGGCGGTAATACGCAGGCTCGACGAGACATCACTTGGGAGCTCACTAGTCTCTCTCTCGTTCACTACAGGCTTCACACAAGGCCAGTTCCCGCGAATAAATTTGCCTTGCGCTTGCGGGAGAACTTATCTGAATACTTAAACTTTTTTGCTAATTGGGAATTATCGAGGCGTTCCATTTTTTGTTTAAATCGTGTGCAAATTATTGAGTACTTCAGATTTAAGCAAATTGTATAAATATCGAAGTGTCTGTAAAGGTGAACTAAAACTCTACATTATGGTAGTTTTTTTTTGGCGTTTCTCTGCACGAAGTGAGAGAAATCGAATTTGCAATCTCATTATTATACCAGAGTGAGAGTATGTGAAAAAAGATCAATAACATTCGTAAGCGAAAGGATTGCAACGCAATTTGAAACATTATACGCCCTACACTAAAGCAAAATTAGTCGTGTTACTAACGTTCTTCATAAGTATCCTGGCTTGATATTTTATAGGGTTCATAGCTCGTAAGCGACGCTTCATAAGAACGACTGAGAATCTCGTTGTTTTCCGAAGCTATCATTTCTGGAAGGAGGCATAATTTTTGCGGCTGCTGAGTTGCCTCTACTAAAGTACGATAGAGCATCGGCGCCGCAACGTAGCCGCTCTGGGGAAAGGGGCGGAGGAGGAAATTTGGGAGTTTGTGGTGAGACCCTCTCATCCCCACTCGGCTCATATATGCAGGCCGGCTTTACTTTCTTTGTTCATCAAAGTTTAATCAAATTAAGCGTCGTCCAGGCAGCAGGGAATAAATTGAAGAAAAATACACCTCGTTTAATTACTTGATGATTGAAAAATAGCAAGGTAAACGCATGACTTAACGTACCAATCATTACTTGACGGTCTCTGGCATTCATTAAAACAGTAATTGTATGACAAAGATAATGGGCATACAGCGTGAGAGCCAGTAATAACATTTCATCTATGTGCTGAAAATTAGAACATGGCTAGCGTAAGAACACTCTCAATTAAGAGCACCTCATGCATTTTCAGGCATGGTAGGTACAAAGCTCAATAAAAATGGATATTATCCAAGTCTCTTCACTATAAAATGAATGGTATAGCTATAGGAAGAATTAAATACGATAAGATGACTAGCGAGGATAAGGTTTACAGTAAGAACGAGCAGGACGCTGTTCATAAATCTCGTGAAATTCTTACAGTTCAGTCCCATGCTAGATGAAACACGACGGATGGTGAAATGTTTGTAAACCTAAATGCACGTAAATCTACGCTCGTTTCATGTAATTCAAATCAGTAAGAGCATACACCGTCATGTTTCTCATTCAATAGGAACAATATTTACGAAGTAATAGCGAGAGCGATTCAGAAAACGAAAACTAAAAGCTAACTCGAGATGACAGCTTCACTTCAGGTAATCTCGTGCGTCTAATCTAAATTCAAATTAAGTCGACCAAAAAAGAATGGTGACTGGATTTAGAAACGAAAAGCAAAGACGAATTCAATTTCGACTCGTATGATTACTACCACCGAGTGTATCTTTTACTCTGTCACAAAAACTTTACATTTAATAGTATTCTACTCAATATCGAAGAAAAGCAAAGCTATTTGAATAATATTACTATTTTCACAAACTTCATTAGCGAATGCGGCAGTGCACGAATTGGAAAATTTCTAGCTAGGCTACCATGAAACCTTTGGTAAAAAGCGAGTAAAAAGCAACAGCTGAGCCCAGCGAATCCGCCCAAAATTTTTTCGTTCCAGATACGTCGCTAGCTGGCTGTGTGTCATTTTAAAATCGTCTGCTATTGAAGCGTGCAGCATTTGAATATCTATCCCTGAAATTTTGTTGTCAATGATAGACGTTGACAGCAGCCTGCGATGATCAAAGACCTCGAGAGTGAACAGGTGCAAGTTTTAGATGCGGTTCTTCGAGGAAGCAATCGGGGATACCCCAGTAGTAATGATAGTGTAAAATGAAATAAAATCCAGTCAAAAGCACTAGTGAAGCAACATTTAATGAAATGACTTTAACTGAGCACAAGCGACTTTGGTAATGAAAAGAAACCTTAGGTATAAACATGAAAATCTTTTATTTATGAGTTAAAAACAGATACTTTCACTGAAATATATCTGAACGTGTCAGTTGTTTGCTTGAATCACAACTTTATTAGGAGTTTAGAAACGAGAAAAATTCCAAGGAACTTCATCACATTTAATTGGAAAACAATTCGGAGTCCAGCTCCATAATCAGTTCAAAAAGTACAAACCATTATGTCCGCAATAAAAGAAAAAACAAAAATGTTGGAGACAGTCATTAAAAGACCTCTCTTTAACTTTAATTTTTATCAACGACCTAAATGAATCTACCGCATTTTTCCAATATGTATTTTTTCTTATAATTGCTCGCTGCCTACGTTTCTTCCTAACGAAAGCCCCTTTTAATTGCTGAGAGAATTAATACCGAACTGCAAAAATTGTCAATGCTTCTCAAAGCGAATAAATTATGTATCAATATGAATCAAACAAAATATATCAAATTCTCTCCAAAGCGAAATGCGTCGCTTCCATGCACCAAGATAGCTGATGCCCAGATTGAATAAACCAACTTTTTTAAATTCCTCAGAATTATGATAGATAAAATTTTGACCTTAAAAGAGCATGTTGCATACATCAGAACTGAGCTATCAAAAACTGCAAGAATCCTCAAGCGAGTAAAAAACATGTTGCCTGATTAGGTTTTGCAAATAGTTAATCGAACGCTGATTTCACCATATTTTTTTATTACGGAATAGAAGCACGGTATGGAAATAGTAAAAATGACACCAATTTACTTTTCATGTTTCAACACGAGCAATCAGAGTAGCGAAAAAATAGGATTACAATGCCGAAATTTGTGATTTATTCAATGATGTGAATTTATTTTCGCTTCTGGGTCTACATAAGCTTCCTATTGGTAATTTTATGAATGAAAAAAATACTAATGGGCCTTCGAAGTACATAAAAAATCACTATTTGCTCAAACTGGTCATCATAATCATTCACCTCGCCATAGAAGTAAATTCATATCCATTATTCAAACGCACGATCTCAACACAGTTCCCCCCCTCTGTTCGAACCAAAACTTCTATTGAACTCGAATGCCTACAGAACCTGTTGAAGTCCGCGAGAAAAGATCATTCATAGCCTTCAAAACTAACCTTGAATCAATATTTTTATTACTGTTTTAATAACACAAGAAAGTTTGGTAAAATCCTTTCCACTAGATGATTCAAACTGATAAGGTAATTTTTAATAGGAATAAAAATAATTTTAATAGGAATAAATAGGCAATTTTTAATGAACTGAAATCGAGACTCAGAATTTTATTAGATTAAAATGTTCTCATTTGACTCATTTAAAATATTGTTGATAATATCAGCATAAAGTTTTGAGCGAATTCATTAATGATAAACGAAATTGTACACCTTATAGTAGCGTTGATACGGTGTCTTACAAGTCATTGATCATATTTGTGCCCACAAATAACTGTATTTGAATGGGCCTGTTGTAATCGCCTTAGGAAGCAATCTCTTTGAGGAAACACAAATGGTAAATAAATTTTTTCGACTGATGTATCTCCGCCGAAGAGATCTTTATGTCTGCACCCCTACAAATACGAGTGTGATCGGCAGGAAAATTATAGCGCTTTGAAAATGATGGCTTGGGTTCCTCGGGACCCAAACCATAAATCAAAACACAGCGTTTCATCACCTCATGAGCTCCGAAGCAATTTCGGTGGTGTGGCGTTTAGCTACCAAATTTGATCCAAAACTTTAAGCAAGGCGTTAGCTGAGAGAAAAAAGAACTTCGAAAAGCTAAGAAAAGAGTTCCGACTACGTACCCTGCGCTCCAAGCTCAAATCTGTGCACGAAAGATTGAGCTAATTTCCCTGGTGGAACGAAGATTACGAGGCAATCTACTCGAGGCATTCAAGCATCTCAAAGGATCCAACAACGTCAGCCAGCCCATATGGGTCTTTTACAGCAGTCTAAAATCTTCGCATCTTTAAACAGGAAATAAGCCTAATGCGTACAACTTTTCAAAACTTATCAAGATCCAATCCTTTCCCTATAAGATATTACAAATTGGCCGATACATACATTTCCAGTGGGATTTCTGTACAACACAAAAAATGTTTTCGAAAATCAGCTCTTCGAACCGATTATTAACCTGCCGACATAGCTTGATTGATTCTATCGGTCAATTGACAGCTGTATTCGAAGCTTCGTTCTCATGCATGTGACTGAGGATTGTCGACATTTTTCAGACGAAATGAGTAATTGGAATTAAGAAATCGAAAAAGTCTTGCTAGATCTTAAGTGTACTTTCCATAATGAATGAGGTACTTGGATCAAATGTCAGTCTATATTCTACTTCAGTTTCAATGACCTAGTCAAATATCAAGTTGAGCATAGGTCACAGTATACCGTGGCATTGGTCCACCAAGCTTTCTTCGAATATTCGATCAACTCGTCATTCAACAGATGCAGAAAAACAACATGTAATGACTGACGAAAAAGATCCCGCATCTTAAGTTCATGAAGGGCTCCAGAAGGGAAATAAAGTTGAGTGCTCAAGCGTTTTTTTTTTATTCAATTTTTTTCGCCTAATTTGGAGTATTTTAAGTAGTGTCAAACTCTTCATTATCTTACTGATTTGTTGGTACTCGTATAAATAACTCCACTCATGCCTCAGTTAGAGATAAATGAAAAGATTATTATATTAAACGAATCGGAAATAATGTCAAGTAAGAATAACCAAGAATTTACCTCTTAATGAAGAATGATCTCGTTATGGCAAAATTTTCATCAAATAAACAAATGGTTCATTTTTCTCATCTCTCATGAACAGGTCAAATGGCTGAAAATAGTTCCCGTCCCAAGCTAGCTGCACATGGTGCGCGTCGCTCGGGATGAGCCATTGTCTTCTTCTATGTTACAAATGATTTCAAATTTATACGCTAGATGAGCGGTTGCTGATAGTGGTTAAAAATGTTACTAAATTCATTCTGGCGTGTTCAGTTACTATCTGAGAAACTTCATACTCTATGACACCCTTCAGCTACTTATCGGATTTATCTACCCTTGTGATTTACAATCTTAATTTTTCCGTTACAGTAATTTTGTTTCAACAAAGTAGAGCAATTAAGAGCTAAGACTTGAAGCCTATTTACATAGCATTACAACTCCTCTGCTATTCGTTCTAATTTATGAATTGAGGTCTGAATAATGAATGAACCATGGAATTCTAGCACATGTAGTGTTAGTCGGGTGCATGAGAAGGAAGCACAGCTACTGGCAGCCCAAGTTATTCACAATCCCTTTTGTTTTTGGAACAAGACACTTCATTAGCTCCTAGCTTTTCTTACCTCTAGTTGCCAGATAGCCAAGTAGTAGTTGCGTAGATCAGTTGGCTCGTCCCATTTAAGCAGCAGAAAACAGATTTGTCAACCCAAATCAGAAGCAAGAAATAAGTTTTGAACAGGACGGAAAAGTGTCATCAGATGTGCGTAATGTTGAGCTCCCGCTCATGTTGCGGCTTAGCCTAGTTTCAGTCAGTATCTGCAGCTTTATTTTTTACCGAATCGATCATTTTAAATTTTCAAATTTTACGCTATCGATTTGATGAAAACATGGGCGAGGAGACGAAAATGTTAAATTTTTTATTGTTACACGTACTTTATAAATTTGTTTCTTTTTTTAGATATTTTATCCGTTCAAAATAGAATGACGAGTAGCCACAAAAGAGAAATTATATGAGCCAGTTTGATGAGTTAGGGCTGTAATATTGATAATGAATTAAAAATAAGAGAACCATCCTTTCGTTTTGAACAGCAATCTTTGCTCTGCTACGATGTTTTTCTCGGGTCACTTGAAGATCAAAGTTTTTCTTTCTAATTGCAGCTTTGACTGTAGCTCTTTTCTTCATTTCAATTCAACCATTTAAAGCTTGAACAAACCGTTCGTTACAGAATTTTTTACGAGATTCATGATGAGTTTGCAAAGAGAAACGATCTCTTTCCTGCAGAGAGTTTAAAACTGCGGCGCCGAATGAAAAGCGAGTTCCCCTAAGGAGGCCACACAGCGGCCGCAGAGGCTCAGTTTGCTGCTCTGCGCGCAGTTTTAGAAGCTCGCAAGAGAAGGATATTTTTGAACGAAATCTCAGGAAACTCATTAAATTCCATTAACTTCATTGAGCGTGTGGAAAAACCGAAATAGAAACCTTTCGCAGGATAAAGAACATAGCTTGAGTTCTATATTTACTCAAAGTTCAATAAGTCTACTAACAGAGAGTGGAAAGACTTGGTCAATTTAGTACATGCGTTTTCGCACACAGAATAATTCGTTTAACTGGAATTTGGAGAAATGATAATTTGCGGGAATTAACACGTCCAGCTAAATACAGATCCAATTTCTTTAGAGATTAATGTCACTAATTGAAAATCAGATTTATGTGATAAAAGTTCATGTTACCACATGTCAGTATAATATCATTCCTTGGTCAAAGTAAGAAAGAAAAATTTTTTTCCTAAAGCTTATAAGCTTTTCTGATTAATTATATTTTGCTTTGTTTCAGTGTTTTATAAGGATGAACATATTTGAAAAATTCAGGTTCGTGCCTGAAAGTAGAGTGAGGTGAACACTTCACGCTTGACCAACACAACCATGTACACTCTATATATTTCAACAGGACTGGCCAGCGTTCATCAACCTTCAGTTAAAATCATTGCTTGCTAAAACGTCTCGTTAAACTCAGGCGGCTTCGAGTAGTGCAGTTTTAACGAGAGATTCTGAGATCTTGAATCACCGCCACAATATGAACTTGCTTGCTCGCTGACTTGCTGTAATGAGCAGCTTGCAACATGCTCACTTCCCTCCCGTTGCATGGAGCTGGCAATGAATAGCACAGTAACATTGCAGTTAAATATCACGTTTATACTTGAAAATTTAGATTATTTAAACCGTAATGTTTGTTGTGTAACCAAGTCAACTCTTCGTTTCCCATGAAAATCAATCTAGGCATGACCTGGTGCTAGAGCAGTGGGTTAGTTCACCACAACGCGGCCCAAAAGACCTGAAGAGTGACACCAGCAATTCAACAAGAAGTAAATAATTTAGTAGGCGACTTGCATGTTACCACTCATTTGTAAAACTTTTGCAATGCTAAATGCAGAGTATTTCACGACGGAGTAGCTATTATTTCTGTTAACCAATGCTTAAAACAAATCTCTATGCTGAATTCAAAAGAAATCGAACAATATGTTTCTGCATAACGAGAAAACGGAATACTGCTTTCATGAATTTCGAATGTTGTTAACAATTCTCACAACTGATTTGTTTCCTGTCAATTCTGCTGCAGCCTCGTCTGCAGTGCAGGGTCTGACAACACATAGTAATTATTAGTAATATATCGCTGACTGCGCTGACACACGAGCTTCGACAGCTCACGTCGACAATTCATCATCAGCATTTTGACAACATTCCTCAAATTATGTTCCATTCTGTCATGTTGGCACTAAAATCCAAGTCTCATATTTGCTTAATCGCCAAAAATTGGCGATATTTCGCAAGTTTTATTTTGCTTCGAATAATTTGCAACAGCGATTTCGCGGTCTTTCGTGGCGCATTCACAATCAACCTTTCCCCGGAAAATATTCAGGTAATTATTTGATACATCAGCTAGTTCTGATGTACGAACAACGCTGATAATCAGTCACACGAAACCGTATTTCACCTTTGATGGGTGCTGTTGAGTACAACATTGAATGTAACCTGCCTTGCCAAGGGAGGTAAGAATACACATAGATCGTAGAAACGATCACACCATCTTTTGAGCGCACTACTAAGAATAACTGAAACCTCTCAAGTTAACCGCACTGCCGGTTTCATCTGCAGTGCGATCTAGCAATTAGTTCAAACAGAAATTTGAGCAACTTTAAAACAATACTAGTAAAAAATTAATTTACCAAGTTGACTGCGATACGCCCCATTGGTGGGTCGTTTGAAAAAGTTTTAACAATCGTCTAAAATAAATGGTATTTAATGAACCCAGATTATGTTTGATATTTTTAAATTTCTAAAAAATTTTAAATTTAAATTCAAGGTGATACTGAACTTCAGTTTAACCCATCGCAATCAACGTGTTAATTCAAGAAAAAACAGGTTGCATGTATCATCCACTTATTTCTGATCAAAATCTCTGCCCCTTTCTAAACGCGTTTGTTCAAAAATAGCTTCAGACAGTTAACTTACTGTCGGGCTCATTTTCGAATTGCAAAACAAGCATTCCCCCCTGACGCTTGCATATTTTGAACCCTGGGACGAATTACACCTGCATCACACTGAAAAAGATTGGAAAATCAAAGCAGTAGGAGCGCCATCACAAACGATGTGTCCCACTCCGGCAACTTTAACAAGATGATGTGTAGCTGAAATATTGCAGGTCTGAACAATATTGCAATGGCGTCCAGCCTGGAGCTGCTCGTTTCATGAGAAGCCTGTCAAAGAATCAATTACCGACGTTGGCTTCATCAAAGAACTCCTATAATGAATTTAATAGCTGCTGTCCAATCAGTTTCCATTAGCGTTTGTGTTGTCTGACAAAAAGAACATATGCCTATGATCATAATTTTTCAACTCTACCCCGCTGATGGAAAAATCTGAATAGTTACTAAACTAACGCTAATGATCTGGCAGTGGTGGCGATGATCGTATTCTAATTCTAATGTTTCATAAGTTGATCACACTTTTATTACATTAGCTACCCTTTAAACTATAATCCTTCACTCTGTCATTTTCACTCGGTGAAATAGTTGAGTTCTTAAAGAACATAAGTGCCTATTATTTTTCAAGCCTGAACTTCTATTCAATTGATCCGTTGTTTTCCCTATTTATCACATTTCCGAATTTTTATTCCGCCATGATCAAACTTACAGGAAGAGCACTGTGACTCAGGCCTAATGTACTTTGAAACTTTCCTTTGGTGATGCAACTCAACTCATTTTTTTGTGAGCGCTCTGAACTAGGTACAGGATCACTGCGCTCAAAGTTCTGTATTGTATAGGGCGATAAGTGATATATGTTAAAAAAGGAATACAAACTGCCAACAGTCCCGTTTTTTTTATAAAAATTGTTGATAATTATTTGAAACTCAATATGAAAGCATTATTCGTAAAGCATGCACAAACGAGATATCACGTTTTAAATTCGAGTTTCAAGCCTGTCACACTCTCTATTGTATATTCAGAAAGCAAGATTTAAGATGCACTTACTATTTTGCTCTGAGAAAGTATTAACGTGGTCATTCTCGACTCGTTCCGCCTCGACGTCCTCGTTACCAATCATTCTGGACAATTTTCGGGTTACCCCTAACTGACGTGAGAATACAGCAGCCTGCAGTAGACCGTGGCTCGAATATAGCGTACTCTGAGAAAATTGTGCGGTATGTTTTAATTCCTACGACCCTTTGTTTGAAGTCTTGCGGTAAACTTACTGTGTTCTAACCCTCTCCTTCTCTGAAATTCACGTCTGTTTTGTCTAGCAATAGAAGTTTTAACACAACTTTGATGACAGAAAGTGTGACAAGAAGTACCTGTTGGAGAGTGAAAAGCATAATAGCGCTCATAAAAGAGAACTTTAAGCGTGCACACGCGCATTGAAGCTACCGAGCATGTATAAGCATAATCATTATCGTAAAACAAACAACTCGTAAGCCCCTGATCAAATGAGTATGTTTGTTTGCCTTTACAGTTATTTGACGGAGTGGGGCACGGATCCCATCTCATCACTTTGTCCCAGAGTGCCTCTTTGCTGTTTTTCATTGTACCTCTTAGTCCATTGCAGTTCTTCTCATACTGTATGCAATAGTATTTCTTCATGTTACATTGCCCTTACACGCCACGGTACTACTACAAAGGGGTGATCACACTTTCTACTCCAACTCCTTTCTACTCCTTCCATTGTCACGGTGTATCGTTCCTTCACTTTTCATCTTCAGAGTTTCTCAATTTGCACCGAATGTTCTTCTAAGTGCCGCGGCATTTATCTTCCCGACTCTACGTCATAGTCTCATGATTCAATTTTGCATCATTTTAGTTTTCCGTTTTCTGTATTTCATGGCCGAGCTACGTTGGTTTCGAACTTCATCACCTCTTACCTCACCCATGCTTAATTCTGAGAGTTCAATAGCAGATCTTCATCTTCTTGTACACTTTTAAACATAAATTCTTTTGTGAGCTTCACTTCCAAGAAAGGTCACCTCAATGATCAATTTCACTATTTAAAATTACATCGCTGCAATAAAACCTAGTAATTCATTTCATGAATGAAATTTCTCTATTCACCAGCACTTAATTTTACATTTTTTTACACTATCGAGCCAGCACTGATAGCGATGACACAGCGTGGTCAAAAGTCCTCAACTTCATGTCTCTGCTACTATCGAAGTGACCTCGAACTGAACACATGGTGGAGGAAGAAGAGAGGCACTCAAGAAGGTGCGTGAAAGTAATCGGTAGTTAGATTGACGCACTGGAAATGTAAATTTACAGCATGAGACAAACCGAGAAATTTTAAACTCAGCGACGAAGTAAAAAGCAGTGCAGGCTTTCAACATCTCTGTTGCTCTGTTCACCATCTCTGTTGCTCTGTTCACCATCTCTGTTTCACGGTTTGTTACCTCTCTACCTATTGGGATGTTGGGAACGTGTTGTAGAATTAAGGGTACAACCGATTTATTTAAACACATTGTGCAACGTGAAGTTTGATTTTGGTTTACATATCATTGGAGAAACTGAATGAAACTCGAGGGAAAATTTTTATGCACGCAAAAATGTCATTAGGTATACATAAATAGGTATCAAATTATTGTGAGGAGCATTTTATAGTTATAGAAAAGTTATTTCTACCCCATTAATAGAATATTTCATGAAATTAACAGAAACTCTTAAGACAGAGAGGTTTAGCACTAGTTACACTAGTTAAGTATTAGTTACATTAGTTACTATTTATTACTATTAATTACTAAGTATTAGTTACACCAATTACTCAGAGCTTGACCAAAAAATGCATTAATTTGATCAAAAAATGCATTAATTTCGCAGCATTGGGTCACGGTGCAGGAATCGCGAGGGCGCTCCTGTGGATAAGTTCCACTGAACTGAGTACCGTAATTACAGAATGTCCCTAAGAGAGACTACGATATCACAAGATATTCAGAATCCCAAGCTCAGTGAATCAAAGAAATCAATGGCTAGGATGGAGGAAAAGATCTCTAGATAAATGTGGAGAGGAGCTAGCTAACTTTAGGAAGCCACGACAATTCGGCGAGGCGGGTGCAATGCTGCACCGACACTCGGGTAGCAGGTAGAGGATGCGTAGGTGGTGAACCAAAAGCTCCGTTATCAAGAAGTGGTTTAAAAGTAAATAAGAACTGGACTTGCTACATAAGTATTCTGGAAACCAAAGTTGATGCACAATGGACGTGGGATTTGTGGTAGTGTTTTAAAAAGAGGCAGACACCCGCGAATGAATCCCTTCACTTTTGCTCTGATATGTTAGGACGTCCCTTCACTTTTGCTCTGATATGTTAGGATGTCCCTTCACTTTTGCTCTAATTTGTTACGACGTCCCTTCATTTTTGCTCTGATTTGTTAGGACGTCCCTTCATTTTTGCTCTGATATGTTAGGATGTTCATTCACTTTTGCTCTGATATGTTAGGATGTCTCTTCACTTTTGCTCTAATTTGTTAGGATGTCCCTTCATTTTTGCTCTGATATGTTAGGATGTCCCTTCACTTTTGCTCTGATTTGTTAGGATGTCCCTTCATTTTTGCTCTGATATGTTAGGATGTCCCTTCACTTTTGCTCTGATGTGTTAGGACGTCCCTTCATTTTTGCTCTGATATGTTAGGACGTCCCTTCATTTTTGCTCTGATATGTTAGGACGTCCCTTCATTTTTGCTCTGATATGTTAGGATGTTCCTTCATTTTTGCTCTGATATGTTAGGACGTCCCTTCACTTTTGCTCTGATATGTTAGAACGTCCCTTCATTTTTGCTCTGATATGTTAGGACGTCCCTTCATTTTTGCTCTGATATGTTAGGATGTTCCTTCATTTTTGCTCTGATATGTTAGGATGTTCCTTCATTTTTGCTCTGATACGTTAGGACGTCCCTTCATTTTTGCTCTGATATGTTAGGACGTCCCTTCATTTTTGCTCTGATATGTTAGGATGTTCCTTCATTTTTGCTCTGATATGTTAGGACGTCCCTTCATTTTTGCTCTGATATGTTAGGGTGTTCATTCACTTTTGCTCTGATATGTTAGGATGTCCCTTCNNNNTGTTAGGATGTCCCTTCATTTTTGCTCTGATATGTTAGGATGTCCCTTCACTTTTGCTCTGATTTGTTAGGATGTCCCTTCATTTTTGCTCTGATATGTTAGGATGTCCCTTCACTTTTGCTCTAATTTGTTAGGATGTCCCTTCACTTTTGCTCTGATATGTTAGAACGTCCCTTCATTTTTGCTCTGATATGTTAGGACGTCCCTTCATTTTCGCTCTGATATGTTAGGACGTCCCTTCATTTTTGCTCTGATATGTTAGGATGTTCCTTCACTTTTGCTCAGATATGTTAGGACGTCCCTTCATTTTTGCTCTGATATGTTAGGACGTCCCTTCATTTTTGCTCTGATATGTTAGGACGCCCTTTCAGTTGCTCTGATAAATTGAGACGTCCCTTCACTTCTCGGTGTCTGTTATGCAGCCAAGATGTGCCGGCCAACAAAGACATTCGCCAACATGCGCTGGACAACGTAAAACACACACCAACACGCGCTGGCCAACATCACAGAGAATGCCTGGAATGTAACACAGGCTGCCAATTTATGCCATTGATGAAATTGCTCCATTTGTCGTGTCTATTTCACTGGAAATTCAATTCAATCAGAGTGGCTTTCCTATGTACGAGAACTTCAACTAAATTCGCCTACGTACCAAGAAGAAATACATCTCTGATGGGACCACGAACTTTTTTGTCTCAAATTCGCAGTAAATTCGTTTTAACTTTAAAAAAAAATTGTAACCGCTTCATTTTACGATATTTTCGCCAGAGTTAAGCGCTTTGTCTCAGTGAGAATTTTCATGTAATTCCATTCAGTCGCACCGGAGTAAAGCTTCTTCAACTTTCTTGAGCTTTCTTTTAAGCTTTTAGGCAAATTAATCGCAGGCAGACTTGTAAATTAAAAAAATAGAAGGTTTTACTCGGTAAATATTTTTCTTGTGTGTAATGAACGTTAGCATTCAAGAAATAATAAGAAAAGAGCACTAGACGTTGAAGTTCAGATTGCTTGCCTCTGATTGCTTCTCTTGGGGATAGAAGCCAATTTGCGAAATGGCAGGCGTCACACCGCAAATTTTCAGCCCTGAAACAGTGACAAAAGAAATACAAAGCTGGAAGCACTCCAACACGTCATTTAAAGGATCAGTCTGGAATTTATCTGATTCGTTTTGGGAATCAGTTGTTAGTTTAAATTTTTCAGTTGAGAACAGTATCATCTGATTTACTATGGCATAAAAACTTCAAAGATGCTTACGGAGGCTTCGAGATCCTTCAAATGAGAAGCTCATGAAGTCTGTAGGATGGAACAGCCCCCAAAAAATTTTTTTTTTCAGTACTTCCAGCAAAATAATTTCTGCCTCGTCCGCGTATCTTAGTTTGATGGTAAATGAAAGCATTTTTAATGCTGACAAACGTAATGATTCTTGACTCAATTAGCGCAGTCAACCTATACCAAAGATCAAAGATAAAAAAAACAACGTCTATATCTATTAAAAGATTTCGGAAAATTCAAACCATTGAGAAATGTGGGAAAATATCGCCATCGATGTTTTGTGCCTCTTGTGAGAAGATCAAAATTATTCATGTGTGTTTGAGAAATAGTTCAAAGCGGTTTTTCAAATAAATAGCCGAAACATTACTTTAAAGTAATGTGACTTTAAAAAACACTCTCGCTGTAATGACTTTAAAAACCACTCTCGCTGTAATGACTTTAAAAACCACTCTCGCTGATTTCTGAGAATAAAAGTGGCTTATGAGTCCAGTAGCTCTGATGGAACTTAAGATGGTACGCTCACAAGCAGGACCAGAATTTGCAACCTAAGAATGTTTGCAATGAAAATTTAATTCAACCGTCAGAATCACTTCGTGCTATACTGCATAGTACACTTCAAATGTATTTTGCACATTGATAGTTCCTTCTCAGACTTGAAATTTAAACTTGATTAATCGAAACGAGTAAAAATATTTCTACGTTTAAAACACGTTAAGTTTTTTTATTTGTGCCTCTTGACGCAGAAGCGAACTTGGACCCTGGCTTCGGTTGCATTTCGTCTATCGCTCCCGCTTTTTAAAATCAGAAACCTCTTCCGAAGAAAGCATCTCAACTTCCCAACCCTTCTATTACGAGGGCAAGAAAGGGCTGGACTGCTTCCATAGACATTTGCCTAGGTTCTAGAACAACTAAGTTTCACAATTCTTTCTGATTTGAATTCCAATTTGTTCTGTACGTGATCTGTTTTTTTGAGGGGCAATAACGCTCTTCCACATCCTACCTCCAGAGCTTCCAAATAACCTTTTAATTGAGTACGGGCAGAGTAGAAGCGCTTTCGCAGAAAAGAAAAAAGGAACAAGCCGAAAGGTGAAGCAGATGTTTTTAAAAAAATGTCGATGGATATTTTGCATTGTTTTGTGTTTTACATAAATGTCAAACGACCGCATCAACAATTTACATCAAAACCTCAGCAACACCCTAAAAATGTCGTTACAAATTAATTGTAAAACATTAAAGAAAACATTGTAGAAAGAATACAATCTTAATGTTAAGCTTTGAATCCTAGGTTTTGGCGTTGATACCCAGGAAGCTTCACAAAACGAGCGCAGTATTGCTGCTGTCGAGCCAGCACTGGCTGGGAAACAAGCATTCAGCATTTTTTCGCGTCAAGCTGTGAACATTCCGATATCCGACCATCAATAAGCTCTTACGTTTTGATAAGTATGAAGAAATTACAGGCGTGCTACATATAAGTCGCAGTGTAAGTAACTTTAAATTTTACCTCAATCGCTCAATCTCTAACTCATGGGTGCGGTAAAAGAAAAAAGAGCACTTGCTCATAGTGTATTGGTTTTGAGTCATGCACGGAATTTTTCCCCACATGATAAAAAATCACGAGTAATTCAGTATGTTCTGCGTGAAAGAAGTATTTTTTAACTCATTCAATTCATTAATCGGATTTAAATCTCAAGATCACACTCCTCACAATCGAGCGGTATGCTCGGTCGTGTTCCGACGAGGACCGGTTCAAGGCTTGCGAGGTATTGACGTCCGTGTCTTCCACTTTCCCACCGTGATTCAATTGTACTCGCAGAACCACGGGCTTTTACAGAAATCTTCCTGTGTCCAAATTTTTTCATACGACGCTCCAAGATGCGTAACTGGAGGTTTTGGCTGAAATGCTTCTCTTTGGCTGAAATGCTTCATAATGAAGATATTACCAAAACAATAACTGACCCGAAAATGCTAAGCTGTTCCTAAAGAGCTCAAATATGTACCGGTGTCCATTTTAGATTAAGTTCAAAACATTTTAGAACAATCTCTAAATCATTTCGAAATATTAAAGTATGTGAAAAGGTGTAAACTATTCCACACTTAAATTTGCATCTAATACTGATGATATATATATTTTTTTATATTTCTAGAGCTTAAAATGGTTAATTTACCATGAAACTCTACTATGCATCAAGAGTAAAGATGAAATGAATCATCAACACTCTAGATTTAAAAATTACAGTTGACACCAATGTGTTGAATTATTTTACTCATCACCGTTATCACTATTCACCGATAAATTACAGTGAATAAAAAACAGGTTTGAGCATGGTGATTTGCAAACTTGGTCTTTACAGCATAAATGCTAGAGAAAAAGCGAAAATAAAACCTTAGGGAACAGATCCTTGATTGTTAGGTCTCACTTTTAATGCCCCATTGAGTTTAACTGTCTTTTTCCAGAGCTGCAGGATTGTATTGCAAGACAGCATCGCACAGAGTCCGCCTGGCTTAGTCCTATGGCAGTCATCCACAGTCCCTTTTGATAGAGCAGTGTACTCTATTTGATAGAGCAGTGTGTTCTATTTGATGGAGCAGTGTGCTCTATTTGATTGAGCGGTGTGCTCTATTTGATAGAGCAGTGTGCTCTATTTGATAGAGCAGTGTACTCTATTTGATAAAGCAGTGTGCTCTATTTGATAGAGCAGTGTGCTCTATTTGATAGAGCAGTGTGCTCCATTTGATAGAGCAGTGTGCTCTATTAGACAGAGCAGTTTACTCTATTTGATAGAGCAGTGCAAGTAGTTACTTTTATCTTTTTTAAGCCCAGTCCAATAGAATCATTAACGTTCTTCAGGGCATGACGAAAAAAAGCAGCATATGCAGGAGATCACAAATGCTTTCACTTGATATTTCCTGGGTGGCATAATAAAAAAGGCGATTTTAGAAGCAAAAGTCTTTCCGATGGTCAAATATCTGCACGAACCGTCAAGATTAACATTTATAAGGGCTCTATATTTTCTGCTTCGATAGTGCATTTGACTGCATAATTAAATGCATAAACCCGAAACTGAAACAGGATTAATTTCACTCGTTGTTCGCTGCACGAAACGCTCGGTATCATAGAAAAAGGGAAGATTTAAAATTCCGCGGGAAGAAAAGGTTATGATGAAAATTTGTGACATATTCATAATTAAATTAAAATGTCAGATTAAAGAAAATGCACATAATTTCCAATAGTGATTCCTATTTAAGTATTAGAAATTGCCATTCAAACTTCGAACATTGGAAAGTCATTCGAACGAGTGAGTGGTAAATACCTCGAAACATACATTTCTAGTCTATTTTTATCCCATTTAAAATTTAAAGTACCCATATTCAATCCCAATGTTTATTAAACCTTCATCTTGTCTTCTTTCAGGCCTCTTATTATTTAAACATTCCATAGTCAATCCTCTTGTACAAAACATACATCCTTACACAACCTTCAAATGCAAAGAGAAGCTAAAGTTACATCCATGAATGCTAAAATGCTAAAGTAACATACTTGAATGCTAGAATGCTAAAGTAACATCCATGAATGCTAAAATGCTTAAGTAACATCCTTGAGTGCTAGAATGCTAAAGTTACAGCAAGAGGGAAGACAACACTGACACGTGGATCTGGGTTGTTTATTTGTGCTAGGCAGAGCTAGGGCATAGGCAAGAGCTGCGGCACTGGGAGGCCTCAGAACAGGTCACGGAGCCTCGGCTGCACCCCACTCAAGTCGGGCCTTGCGGTGCCACCCTCAGTCCATGGATTACTAACATTTAAGACGCCACGGAATTGAAAAATGATGCAAAAATTTGAGAAACTTAAAAGAGATGTGGAGAAGTTATTGAATTTCGTTATAAATATTCATTACATTTTGTTACTCAGAAGAAAAGGTAAATTTTAATAAGAGCGTCTATGAAGGTGTTGTCTCATCTGAAGGTGGTGTAGTGTCTCATCTGGGAAAAACCTTCAAGCTCAAACCACATTAACACGTAATGATTTGTGCGCTGAGAGGGTTCCATAAATTATTGTTGCACTCAGAGAAGAGGGAGCGTAAGCGTCCCTCTCTCCTCCTCGCATTGCTTGTGATGAATGCACTACTGTGCCTGCTGTGCTCTTTGTCGGGATCATAAACTCTTGCTTGTAGTGTGCGAATTCTTTTTTATGGGAAGGAAGAGAATGTTTTTGTGTTTCATTCTTGAAAAGTCAAACCTTTTCCCTTAAAAGGTCAATTTTAGCATGAATGTTTTATTTTCTCTTCGCCTTACTGACTCAGAAAAGTTATGATTCAAGTTTTTCCAATTGGGATAATGGTGTGCTGCGCAGTAATAATCTTTAATTAAAAAACACACTTAGCTGATTTGGTGCAGACAAAATATGGAAGGGAAACAAGGCTAAACGCTGAGGTCTGAAAGAGTTTCGGATGAAGTGGTTATAAACAATCTCAGGTGACCGCACCGTTGAGGCGACGTGACGATTATCTTGTTGTCCCAACACCAAATTATTTACTGTCAACTATATCGCACCGAAGATCAAGAAATTTCAGTTTCTTTACAGTAAGGCACATGATCCAGGACTTCGAACAACGATCAATCTTAAAATGAATCATCTTTGATTTACCATAAACGCCACAGCAGCAGCTATGGCGCGGCAGGTAATATTTATGACGCTGCTAGATGACTGTGGCTTGCTGTTGTGACGTCGCTCCTTGCCAGCATCTCCAGCTACGATACATTAGGGAACGGAATTATATTCACAATCAAAGTGTGAAGCAAATAGCCATATCAGAAACTGATATTTAGTAAATATGAGTGCTACAACTGTAGATTTCGAATATAGAGACTGAATTATTCCGAGGAATCTATGCGTTCTCGAAATTTACGCTCAGCTTATCGAGATCAGGGCACTAAACAAAAATTACGTGCAATTCGCTTGACGAGCTCAGACCTCAAACTTGCTACAGGAAAAAAACTAGAAGACCTCGTCTAGCAATTGCATAACGATGAAATATTCCTCGCTCCCAGGTAAAAGCAAAAATACAGAATGAATAATATTGTTGTGGACGAGAGCAGCCTGAACCTTGGCAAGAAACAAGCTTCAAATTGGTGCAGTGTTTGAACTGCACCACAGTGCAGGCGCTGGCAATCAGGCACTATAAGTTCTCCTCAATGTAAATGCTCCATCTAGAATGCTCCATCTCCGCAAGCAATGGAAGCTTCCTGAATGTTCTGTTCATGCTTTGATCCTGAACAAACCTTGTAATTCCATCTGGAGGAAAAATTTGCAGATGTGTTTTTTTTATGAGTGAAGGAAAACTTACAAATGTTCCTTTGCTTGTTTGTTTCACTTTTGACAATTTTTCGGTAAATTGTGCATAAAATACGAGCGCGATGAACATGTTGCGATACTGTTTTACTCAGAGATGATCCACGTGCAGACACTGCTTATAAATGAGCAGGTCTGAAAACGTTTGCTCTTAAAATGCTTGGCAAAAAGCTGTAATTTTGCTGCCTGAAAGTTTAGCTGCGCTTTTGTAATAAATTTATTAATATTAAGACTGTCTAACACTGCTTTTGGCAGCTTTCTTTGAATCATTCATCGTTGACAACCGTCAAGAATAAGGGACATCCTTCGCAGACGTAGACAACTCTATAAGTACCTTAATAAGCGCAAAAATGTGACAAAGAAATATATTCATCTTAATAGTATCTGCAATAAAAATATTCATGTACTTGTGCACTGTTGAAATTCTTATCACAGATACGGTCATTGAGCATCTTTAGGAGCCTGACAGAGAGATGAAAGAAGCGAACAAATACGCTTTTATAAATAAATAAGCACACCATGAGTTTTATTAGGTGAGATGTATACAAACAGCAATTACAACTGCTATTATATCTTTATATCTTATCAGTTAAGCGGGTACTATAGCCATGGCAATCTGCTCTAGTGCATTATTTCTAGATTACTGAAGATCAGTTCATCTATTGTGAAATTAATTTGTTTATGCAAAATGGCGTTCGTGAACCGAGAGAATAAATAACATCTATACATTTTTAACTAATAATTTGCAGTAAAATTAAATATTTACAATGAAGCATCTCATCAATGTTCTTGCTTCTGTTTTCGATCATAACCGAGCTCTGGGTACGGCGCATAATTTTTAATGCAAAGATTAGCATGCCCTCAAAGCTTCACACGTGCAGGCATCGATAAAAATGAAATATTTTTGAGCCCGGCAATTTCTCAAGAATGCAAAGTGTGCGCGGCGTTGCTTTATCGAAGGATTAATAAATGACTCTGCATGAGCCTCTGGAAAAAACAAATCCGCCGAAGTTCAGCGATAAAATTACGTAAAGAAAGCATCGACACAAGAGCACCATGAAAGATGTGGATGCTTCTAGAATTTTGTACGGGTTCATTTCTTATCAGTAATAGGGATTTGTTAAGGCGGCATTGAAGAAGAATATACTTTGTTGAAACACACATGAATAGATTAGAGGAAAATATTCCCTTGCACGACTACCACCAGGACTACAGTCCAAGTGGAATGAGAGCTGAAAGTTAGTTTGATGGTACTTTTGTACCATCTCTTGTGGAAGTTAACTGATTTTCTTCAGAAAATCTAAGACTACACCTCAAACTGCCAGTCTACCGCAAAACATTCAGTTTCAAGCGAGTTGGCCTCTGCATGTACCAGACGTCAGCCTCGAGAGAGAGCGACTTTACAGCAGTGTGTCTGAAAGCAATGTTTTTCTCGGAGATTTGAAGCTAGCCAGAATCAATTTATCAGCTCACGACAAAGCAAAGTTCATTTCTGAAGTTCTTGTGAACGAACGATTCACACTAGCCGAGTTGGCTATCAGACTAAGTTGTTAGCTTTTGATTGTTTTTGAAAAAGAGGGCCACTGTAAGTTTTCTGATGTTTCAATAATGTTCACATTCACTCTTAAAGTAGAGTTCTCACTAACTTTGTCGCTTGCACAATTTGTGCGATAAAACTAATGTAAATGAAAGTTTAACAATTTTTAGATGCATGTTACATTCCTCGTACTCTAAACTGATTTTTTAAAAAACAAAACAACGTACGATGAATCAAATTTCCTACGTGAATATAAAGGCCGCTTACACAAATTCTTTCTATAGGGATGAATTTATTTTGCCCTGAAAATATATTTTGGAGACAAACCCCACCCTAAAGAAAGGAAAAGATATATGTTAGGTTCATTTCTGCAAGAAATCGCACCTATCAGTTTATTGCAAAGGCCATATGGGGGTCAGTTCAGACCGCAAAATTACACCGTGACCATCTCTCGCTAGCTCACCCAGAGAAATTAATTTTAAAATTTTACAGCGTTGCGCATCAGTGGGTCTGAATTAATCAAGGTAGCCTCGCACACACGGGCTGATGATGTAGCTTCAAAGTAGCGCAGCGGGCAGTGCGGGCTGCCCGCCTGTGCGGGGAGAGGAGGGGAGAGGAGGTGTTGCTCTAAATTAAAAGTTTATGACCATTTTATGTTTCGAATGAATGGCTGACTCACCCTAATCAAAATGAGCTGCGAAGCCTGTAGAATTTCCTGTGCATAATAAGGCTTTAGTGCGCGCTGCACATTGGACGATGATGTTTGAAATGTACTTATATTTAATACAAGAATTTATATGCACTTGTAAGTATTAGAGAGTTGGGTAGTACACCCTGTATAGCACAACAAATTTTCACGAAATGCTAGACGTCCTTGCCAAAATATGCTCAATTCAACTAATGCAAAGATTTCTCGCTGTGATTATTTGGCAGAGTGACTTTGAACGAGTTGGACATAAAAAATGAAACATCTCACTATCAAGTTTACAACAGCAGCACTGTTTCAATTACTCTCACAGCAAAACAGGAATTTTTCAAATTTTAACTTTTTAACGTCAGCATTTCTGTACTCATAATACCGTTATCAACCCCCACCGTTCTTAGACTGGCGCCAGCATCAGGTTGTCACCGACATATAAATGAGAAAGAAACTGCCACTCGGCAGTGAGCTTCATAGAACACCTTCGGGAACAAATTCAACAATAAATACATCATATTAAGATTAGTAGCGAAGAAGGACCGTTTAATTCTTTTGGGCGTTAAAGGATTACCCAAGAGCACAACAGCCGTAAATGTTAAGCCTTTATTTCATCTTCGCGCCAAGGAAGACCGACCAGCGCCAACTCTGCTCCTGACTGGCACTCACGCATTCGTGCCGGCACTTACAATTTAATTACGAATACCCGAGAGATCATGTCTCTAATTATGACTTCAGAGAACTCGTTAAATAGACGGTCCTTATTACATGTCAGGTCGCTCACACTTTACGGCCGTGAGGAGACTCGCGGCATTGCACTGCCCTCGCTGAGTATCGGAGCGACATCAGAGGGTCACCACGCGCCACACAGAGCCCATCACTAGCAGGTGTCTCGTTAAACGAGCGTAGAATTGAAGAAACACTCGCATTATCACCCAGCTCTCAGTCACTAAACTTGAGATATTAAACGTTCTGTTTAGGTTCATAAATTTTCGTGCTTGGATGGAAGTGTTCAGATGAAATGTACAATAATTTTGCAAGCCATCTTGGGAAAAGCCTGAGATTCAGGCAGAGTTCTGACAGGCTTCAGAGCATGACGACCACGCAACCCACACAGACAAGATCTTCTTCGCAACTGTCGCTCGTTGACCGCTGCGGTCACGCTTGTTGAGGCCCTCGGACAGCGTAGTCCTGCCCGAGTTAGCGGTGAGCTGAAGCAGCTGATTGGGACATTTAACAAGGCGTTCGAGTCTGCCGGGACATATGTGTCAAGTCAATTCCTTGAAAGACGACTCGAAAGGGTTAAGTTTGTTTCCGCAAACTACTTAAGACGTGGGTACTGCTGCTTGTCTCCGTAGTAAAGAATTGCGTTATTCCACAAAACCTCAATAACGACGGAAGGCACCTGAATCCGCGTAAAATATACAGAAGAAGTTCACCGATTCAATGAATGTGTTTGTAGTTGCATGATATTATGTGAAAATTTCGGTTGAACATATTAAGGACTAATTGATGGCAAGAGAGAGAGAGAAAACGGAAAAAATATTGTGTTTACATTTTTAACTAACCAAACCAATTATAATGCATGTATGAAGGAAACTTACAGATAAGATATTCTGCTCCAACAAGAGGCGTCTCAGAAACATAAGCTCTGGGGACAAACTGCGCTGCGCCTCCAAGTTAGACCGAGTGAAGAGCCTCCTGAGACTTGCAGTGGCAGATGCCGAACTCAAACTAAAATTACCGGCAAAACAAATTGTGGCTCAGTACACTTAGACGAAAGAAACTTCGAAGTACGATGGACGTGGAGATACAAGTGGAAATTATGCTCCAACTTTAATGTTTTCTTAACTCTTATGTAGATAAAAACATGTAGGAATTCATACGAGTGAAGACAAATTTACGAGTATCAATGCGTAATCCGAATTTTCAAGTGATTCCGTAAAAAGACCAAGCTTAATATTTTCATTTTCAAGTGAGCGCGAATCATTCATTCTCCTGTGTGTTTGTTGTGTTTTTTTCTCTCATTTTAATCAATTCTCAATTTTCTGCTTTTTCACCGTCTGAATTTACGCTGATTTTCGCAACATTCATTTAAAAATAGGAAAACGATAAAAGAAACTTTCAAAACTATCCTTTTTTATCTGAGACAATAAGAGTGAGCTATGTAAGAAGATGATGGATTTTTAAATAAAAATGACCGTTTCAATCGTAAAGCCATGCTCAACATAAAAAATTAGCAAATCGATTTATGAGCTTAAAACTTAAAACCAATAACTGCAAACACAAGAACACAAAAAACTACAACTACTAATAAATAAAACATGTACATCATTTGCCGTGGATGGCTGGGTTGCTAATCGTTTGGAAGAGATGTTTCTTATAAGCGAACAAAGATTCTGAAATGCACAAGTCTTTTATACTCAAGTAGGAAGTAGTAAATACCAGAAGTGTTTTAATTTTACTAGTGGATCACATTTTTATGCATGGATAGATACAGCAGAGCGAGAAGGATTGGAAAGAGGCCTGCCAGTACGAAAACTCCTACCAGCATGATCTGCTACACGAACTGACAGTGCTCTAGCAGTAGAACCCACGTTTTCTGATGCACTACGTGCACAACTTTGCTTGCAGGTAATAGACGTGAGCATGCTGTCAATTAGTTTATCTTTACAGTTGAAAATTAATTAATTAGTAATAATTTTTTGGCAGGAATAATTTTAAACGACGCGTGAGTGAAAAAATGAGGTTAAAGCGACAGCGGCTCTTTCTTTAATTTATCTGACTTCGGCTCGAAAAACAGAAAGGCTGTATCCAGCTCATTTTGGAGGAGCGTGATTAATAAAAAGACGCAGAAAAATTGTGATTGAGTAAACTCTTAATAAAATTCAATAGATCTCATCGGGAAACTGTTGGCATTAAAGTCAGATTCTAAAAATTTAAATTAAAAATGCAAGGGTGAAATAGTTAGAACACTCACACTGTAAGCTCTGAGAAGTGGGGTTCTGATACTGTTTATTTTGAAACGAAAATGCAAAAACTCGAAAAATAACGCTAAGATCCGTAGAAGTCAGACTAGAAACTATCCACGTTTTTTTCTGTTTTGTTTCTTATTCCCTTTATGGCCACTGTTTTCGACTATTAAAGCCTAACTTGAGCTTAAAGCCCATGCTATGTACCTTGAAGAGTCTGTTAGTGCGTTAGCCAGCGTGCCATTTTCATATTCTTCCACAACCGTAGCTGAATGAGAATGGGTGAGACACCTCATTTCTTGAACAAAACTTGGAAGTTTTAACTCAAACGTGAAGGCAGTCTCCTTCATCAAAATGCCAACCCTCATTAAATTGAATGATATTGAACTCGGTCTTATAATTCTACCTCACAGCTTATCCTTGATTCTGTAATTTATTTTCTAACACTCTCATCCTAGCTTCCAATCCCTCGGCTATCCAGCAGCAGCCTAAACTTTAAGCTCGATACTTCTGCAGCTCTCGAATTTTCAGAAGAGGAGGCAATTAATCTCACGGCTTCGGATCTATTCTCACATAAATCTTGTTTGCAAGAAACAATTAAAACCCAAAGGTTTTAGAGACTGAATTTCACCCACTTCAACGCCGTAATCAACCACTTGGATCGAAGGATAAATTTCTTCGGTCAAATTTTGGAAAGACGGACTGGGCGTTCGTAACATAAATATCGCATTTCGTCTCTGCGAAAAATTTGTAGGTGCAAGTTTTTATGATGATTCCAGCGCGTAAATTTTATCTCATGATTTTGTACAGCTAAGTCGTCAAATAATACGAATTAATGATGGGAGAACTTTGATATTTTTCCCAATCGAGGTACCACTTCCAGGATTGAGGCTACCATCAGTTCATGATAGGTGTAGTTAGAGAAAAAAATATCCGGGCGTAGATCTTCACTGCTCATGCGTGTGATCACTATTCAGAGAACTATCATTTGCATTTGGTTTTTCGTCAGCAGAATAAATATTTCATTCACTCTTTAGTCTGTGAAAACGTTTTCCTCATACGCTGATCGAAGCTCCGAAATAAAATGAAGCTGTAATTCCATTACCGGGTTAAAAAATTATTTCAAGTTTCATTAACTGAATTGAAAGACAGACATAACAAGGAGCAAAACTACAACCATATTTCGCATGCAAACGCTTGGAAATGCAATTTACACTATATCAAAATAGAGCAGAGCAGAGGAGAGTTCTACACACTTAGTCTCAATATGCTTTTCATTTATAAGGGTATCAATTTGGAGTAATTCTATGCAAATTATTCGCACAAATAGGTCAATAATGATAGAAAATTTAGATATTAGAAGCCAATGAACTGGACCATTACTCACGAGCCTGTAGTATTGAACAAAATTACACAATGGAGCCATATCGGCAGCGACATCCTCAACAATATGTACTTTATTCCGAATGTATATTTATGTAAAAGTTAGGTCAACGCTGTCCATTGCAACTCTGCATGCAGCCCTGACAAGGTAAAAAGAACGTTATTGTCTGCATGCAGCCTGTTAACTGAATTAGAATTCTCGTTCGTGCCCAGGCAAACCTGTAGGATTGCCAAATACCGGGTGGTTTCCAAATATTATTTCAAAAGTTTAAACTTGAAAACTTTACTCATAAAAAATGCCAATCAGGCAACTCAATGCTGGGCAGCGTGAAGTGTTGAGCGATCGACAGGCGATCACACTGACGGTCCCGAGAGGGGAAGGTGTGAGCACTGAATTATTCTCTGTGCCTGCACTTGTGTAATTACTGACACTTTGATACCATATTTCAACTTAGTTGCTTTTTACCAGCAGTGATATCTCATCGGAAAAATATTCGAGTTTTTCCTTTATAATTTTGTTTTATGTAACGTATTAGCTATAAAAATCATGAAGCGAGATGACGCTTTATTTGCTGAATAAATCAACAAAAATTGCATTTAAAGAAAGTATTCACATAGACGAAATGTGGCAAATGTACATGCTTTGGCTGCTTCGAACAATGAAAGGACTAACAAGGCTTGACCCTGCAGCATGTAAATATTTAAGTAAATCTTAGGGCAAGAAAGGCTATGATGGGATTAATAGACATGCATGATCCGTGAGCAGATCGTACAAAGTGAACTTTCAAGTCTGTTCAACGAGCTTTGTTCACATGCGAGAAATTCGGAGGCCTTCAGTGCAGGTCACACTTGTATATAATTATAGTGTTCGATCATTATTAACAAGTGCGGGTGATACTTGTTTATAATTATCTAACACGATGATATCAACACTATTGCAAAGTATTCAAAGTTCGGGAATAATCCTACAACTGAACACGAAGCCACGTACCATCCTAGATTGAAGCAAGCAACTCTTTCGCTGTTGTGGATATTTTATTGATGGCTCCGTTTTAAATTTGAATGTGTTTTATTGACGATGTTTTTTTAATTCTTAAAATGAAGGGAATGAAGAGTCCACAGTCCAGTAAGCGTATTCGGTAGGAGAATTTTCTTTTGCTGTATTTTCAGCCTCTGTACCTACAGAGGAGTCGCTTTCTCTGACGATTTACCAATCTGTATCAGGAATTTTATTTATGGATATTCTAGTCCAAAATTTGAGGCGTCAAGGAGCAAAGCTGAGAAGCAAGCACACTTCAAAGTTTTGCTAGCGTAGGTGTGAGCTAAAATGGGTCTTCGTACATTATTACCAATATTATTGAGCGTAGTAACAAGTCTTCTGACAACTGTTAATTTTACATCTCCGGATCTATCGCTTTTATCTTATTATTCCTTAAATTTCCGGTTGGTTTCTCGTCACTTGCGTCACAGAGCAGACATAATTTCATTTCAATCTATTTCCATAGGAAATTGATGCTAAAATGCGTGCAAGGGCTTAATTTTTCCAATCGAGTTCCATCTTGGCAAAATCGTTCTCAACGTCCATCGAAATTAGTCTTCCAGCAAGGTTCGTGCCTGCACCATGGAATTACGTTGGCTCTAGAGACGGGCGGGCAAAATGTCCCCAAGTCCATCTTCAGGAGAACTATAATGTTTCACATGCAACACACTACGCCTTCACATTATTTAAATCCCGCAGCGCCAACGAGAGCGTCGCATGAACGTGCTTCCTGCCTCCAGTAGTAGAATTTTTTGAAGAATCATGACACTAATTTGTAAGTTTCCTTTTTTCCCTATTTTGAAAAGTACCAAGTTTACACCGGTACTTTTTTACCTATTTTGAAAAATACCGGCAGTAGAATTTCAGGTTTCTACTGCCTTTTTGTTTCCAAAATCAGGTCGTTGTTTCAATAGTAATTAAAGGTGTTTTCGGGTCCCGTATTTTAAAAAAAACCCTATAAATGGAGGAATAACCCTTTCAATGTGATTCTGACCTTATTCCAGCTTATTTTAATGTAGGTGATTGTTTGTTTAATAGATTATTTCTATTATTTAACGGTTATTGGAAGAGCTTTGAGATTTACTTAAAAATATAGACTTAATCGTAAATAGTCATGGAGTTTAACTTGAAGAAATTGTCTTTTTTTATGAAACATAAAACTTCTTAGAAGATTTCAAGGCCAGATTCTTAAAAATTCATGCTAATTATACACAGTCCAGAAATTATACGTGCTTTTGATTTATACGTAAATTTGAAAACTGTCGAGCATTTATGATTTAGACGTTAACGACAAGACACATCTGCCGGGAGATGAAAGTTTCTTTTTTGTAGCTGACTTACACGTGACGAATTACATATCTTGCAATTTAAGCGTGGATGATGAATTTGCTGTCCTCGACGGTCTTAATGAGGAAATTTTGCCCTAAATTCGTCGTAATATCAGGTCAATAAATTAACATTTCTCAGCGCATTGCATATAATGTCGTCATCATGTTTTCGTGAACCAGGCCCAATCCAGGCTCTTTCAGCGCATTGCACATTGCAGAACATCGGCTTGACCTACTAATTTTTCAGCTGTTGGCTTAATTTTTTGAATTAATCCAACAACTCGTTTCAGGCTTTAGAAAAGAATGATCCTGAGATTTCCCGTACGGTTTAATGTATTGACTCAGAACGGTAACGTTCACCCATATTTGTAGAATGTTATTTTAGGTTAAACGGTTTCTCGTGAAAAAGTATTTTCCAGACCAATAATCTATGTTTTTTTTGTGGTACACAAAACAAAGCGGAACTTAGACGAAGGGAATTAGGCTCGCTCAAAGATTACGCGGAATGGAAAAGATGAAGAATTGAGAAAGGCAACTCCCTAAGAAGCGCCGTACAACTCTACGACTTGTACTTAAAAGTTACATTAGTCCCTATAGGGCACTGTTTGACAGCGTCTTCCAGTAACTCTCAGAATAGCTCTCTATAAATAATACGAGTTAATTAATGCTCAGAAGTAAAAATATCATACTCTGCTGATGTTTAGCCTTCCTGTCTTAATACTAGAATGTACTGTCTCAATAATGAGGTCATTCTACGTGCAAGTTCGTGTGCTGGTCCATCTTGCAATGCTCTTCCTCACGAATGCTTCAATGCATTTCAGTTTCGCTAAAGTCTTGCTGAGCGCTCAGTTGAGCCAGAGCAGTGTCGGGATGTCGCTAGGTTTATGCTCTCCATTACACGCATGAAAGCAGAGGAACTGAGTGTTTATTTCACTTCTACCATGTTCACGTTACATGCAGAGCAGCCGAGTCTGGCTGAGAGTGGGAAGGCGCAAAGTTTATGCGTTCCATAGGCTCAAAGGCTGCACGAGGTCCTCAGGAAAGCTAACTAAATTGTTGACGAACATTTTTTCTTACAATGCCGACGGGTGGAAACTAAATCGTGACGTTAAATTCTGCTCTGGAATGTTAATAAGCAGGGACGGCAGCGAAGAAAGCCGCAAACGTGAGGGCGTCTGCACAATATTCTGCCAATCTCGCCCAGGAGCATAAGCAAAAATATTAAATATAAGCTTCCAAGGAACATATTTATCAGAAAGTACCGAACGAACGGAAGAAATTAATGCCGAAAGAAAGTAATGAAGTTGAAAAATTGGACTCGCTGTTTTTTTTCCCGTAAGTCAGTTCATCCCAGCGAGGGCTGTTGCTGATATTACCGAGAGCTCTAATCACCTGCTCAATTAAGGCCATCAGCGCTATGAAGAAACTTATAAAGACCGGATTCAAGTGGCACTGTAGAAGCGTGAAGTTTTAATGCTCGATTCGATAGGTAGACACAACCTCCAGCTGCTGGAAGTAGAGGAAGCGAGAATCTCTCTCCATCTTCTTTCTAGGAAAGGCGACAAAAAGTGGACTCACGCGTGGAATTTAGATAGGAAACTTGCATAAATTACCACATTCCGTCGACCGCAAACTGCGTTTTCAATAAAAGAGGTTCATGGTGGGAATGAACTTGGCTTGATTAACTGAATGAACTTTCAAAGCGTTCTAGTCAGTGAGTGCAACGACACGTAACGAGGGAAAAAAATCCTTGGCCATATTTTTTGTTTCAATTCATTTTCAGTCGACGAGCTGGGTTAGCATTCAAGTTACGCTCAGAAACTTTTGCTTGCTGAAATGACCAAAAATTGGAAAAGAACTAGTTTATGTGTAAAACTTGTGAATTGTTTTTAAATCGTCTCAAAAAGTTCCTTTGAAGAGTCCGTGGTCGAAAGACACAAGCATTCTAGAAAAAAACAAGGAAAGACGGCTGTACATCCATGCCGTACAAAGCCCGAGTAAAGTAGAACTAAATGGAATTTAAGAAAGAGAACGTGCCACCGTAATTTTTTTTATAAATACCTGTAAATCAGAAATTCGAGAAGGCAGCATAGCCACAGCGACGCAATAAAGCAGTGGCTTACCATCAGTGGTTAGCGAAGTTTAATTAGTAGTGGTAGCTGTGGTAGTTGACAGTAGTTGTAGTTATTGATGGTAAACTTTTTATTAAAGTAGTTCAATATCAGAACGCGGTAGCAGAGGGGAGTTCTGCAGGCGAAGCGCTTATTGCAATATCATCGAAATGTCCCTTAATGTAGCATGTGTTTGATAACTAGCGCTTCTTTATCTGGCATTATATTCATGACATTTTATTAGCAAATTTGGACTCTATCTTTATTTTCAGAGAACAATAAACGAAAACATCAGATTTGTCGTTCATTGACTTGAGCTTTCCATTCATGGGCACCACTCCATTCACACGTAGCAACAAAAATACTCCTCTCATTCAAAAAACTCAGAAAGTTTCTGGTTTGACATCTTCGCGCCTGACACATAGCCTGCAATTCACTCTCGTCATTGGTGAGTATGCTTTCATTGATGTTTCCCGTCTCCCGATTTTCTCTGCGGTCCTCACAATAATTGTTACCAATCTGCTTGGGTAGGCATGTGTGCTGCCAGTTGAGCCTACACAGCCTCAAATGAGATTGTACCGAGTTCTCGTACGCGTTGAGCATCACTTCTAAGCCTCACCGCCAGCGCTGCTGAGCTTAATAGCCAACTGGAAGTTGCTCCTGAGCTGTACAGGCATGTAGTATAATTAATTCAACTTTAATGTACCTGAAATATTCGCAGCCCTGTGTGTAAATGCCTTCAAAAAGTTTGTGAAACATAGCCGAAGTCTTGAACAGTTTAACAGCTCTCGTGAAGTGACATCTTTATGCCTCAGCTAACACACAAAATAGAATGAAAATTTAGATGTTCGTTGATTTTTAATTTTTAGCCCTAAAAGTTCGTCTTACCTTAAAAGAATGAATCATGATTTTTCTGAATTTGATTGATTCACATTCAGGACTTATCATAAGTCTGTATTTTTTATCATGCGTAACCTTTCTTCAATTATTTATTTATTCTTTCTTTCCAATTGATTAGGAGTAAAATGAAGATGCTTCTTAGCCATCCCATGCGAACGTACATATACTCATAATGCGAGCAAACGCACACCAAAATATTGCAGTGAAGACAGAATATGTACAGAGAGACTCGAAGTTTTAGTCCTATAAATTTCTGTGGGATTTACGCCTTGCGACTGAAGGAGCTTTTTCAAATGGGAAGATGATCCCTTGTGTCCCACAAGCCGTCCATTGCAGTACCCAACACGAGGGAGGGAATAATTCTTTGGTATCACAGGATACAACAACAGCTTCTCCGCAAAGGAAACATTCTTAGAAATGTTCACTGGGTCACGTACGATGGCAAAAATTGTTGAAATCTAAAATGAAAAAATTCGGGCAAATGAAACACTTGTTGCAACCTATTGGAAAAAACACAATCCTCACATTTTGAAAGAGAATATTTCTGCTTTATTGCATGTGTTTAGCATTAACATGGGGTTTAAAAAACGTGACATGGTTAACAGAAACGGTTTCAATGATTCATGAGGTAATGCAGGTGGAGATAAGTTATCTAATAAATAATTAGTATAAGCCAAGTCTTGATTGTAAAATTTATGGCGAGACTCATAGAAAGGAAGCAAGTTCTTCATGTGTTCAGTCAATACTGGAAAATGAAAAAGTGTAATAAGTATAATTTTCAGTTGCATATAAAAATATTACAAAAAGTTAAAATACAAATGTGAAAGCACTCTAAGTTCCTATTGTGAGCCTAGTGTCGAAAGTCGAATCAAAACTAATACCGAGAAAATTTATGCAGATCCAATTTAGTTAGTCTTGTTCACCTGCGAAGCATCATTCAGCATGATTTAAGTTTTTAGGTACGAGTAGAAACAGTTATGAATAGTGATGAGGGTTACAGTTGGGATGGCGTTTTCTGCAACGTTATTTCAAAATTGGCTTCCTACTCAGAAACCTTGCTCATTTCAGGTCGAGAACAACGCTCTTGTGGGAAGTGCTAGCGAATCTCGTAGAGACTTCCCAATGCCATTAACACGATGCAAAGTCCGGCAAAAAAGCCTCAGCGCAAGCCGCACCACAAAGACATGGCAACGATAATGAAGATGAGGATGCGCAAGCTAGAAGTGTAATGAAAAAATATGCGAGCGAAGAAGCCAAAAATGCTTGGTCGGGCCAATCTGGTTAAAGTTTCAAATTCTAGCACAGGAGAGTTCAGCGTTGTAATCTGTCTTGCAGAGGTGATATGGGGAAGCATCTGAATGTCTGTTAGGCCCAGTAAGGAAGGATTTGCAAAGATATTACCGACATGGGAACTCCAACAAGATGCCATCAACTACTGCCTGTAGAAACCATTCTCTGCAGAACACCAGGCATCAGAGCTGCGGCGCGGGATAGCGTAAGCACGAATTGAGTCATTACAGATCGTTTCCATGAGCACCATAAGATGCTCGTGGGAAATCCGGGAAGTTGTAAAACGAGAGGAAACTTTAGAAGAGAGTTTGCTGTAATGATACTTTTATGTGACTTTAGATAATTTTCAAGTGAGCTCATTCAACCATTTTCAATCGAAGAGAGATGAGATGGTTGCAACATCTTCAAGATACTGACAAATTTTTGCAGTGGCGTCATTGTTGGCCAGAGAAATGTAAGAAGTACGTAAATAAACTGAAAAATATCTGTGTAAAGCAAATACTGACGGCAGTGGACACCTTAAAAATTACAGACACACTCCCGGTAAGTCTCGATTTAGGCACAAAAATTCTCTAACTGAAGCCGCATGGATGCATGCCGCATTGGTATCAAAACTTTATTCTGTTACTATTCTGTAACTAAAGCCACGTGGATGCATGACGTATTGATATCAAAACCATACAGGCGTACAACAAGCAAGTTCTTTTTCAGATTTTTTACGTAAGATATAAGCAATGAAATAAACAAAGTTTGAGATAGAAAATATTAAAGGATTTAACGTGAATAGCAAATTACTCGATCTCAGAATTGAAATTGCAGTCAAAGAAAGTTCAGGATTTGTTCATCGCCACAGGATGTGTGACAATGCACGTTGGAATCTCTCTCTCAGGATCCGAGCAATAATGACTTTGGGAATAACGCTTAGAATCAATCAAGGATTGCTTACAGCTTACTCAAGGATTGCGTGGTTTTGCCGGCGTGAATAACTAGGTAAAATATGACCCACGGACAACATAGCACAGGAGAACTAATTATTTTAAGGCTTGTAGATGACATCAAACTGTCCGACGTACTCTCAACATATACGCCCTTATATTATAGGAAATGAGCGAATGAATTAAAATTACTGCTTGTAAATGGCAAGAGGTGGTGTCTAATAAGCTATTTCCTGAATTACAAGACATCTGCCAAGTGATAAAAGAATGTTTAACGGTATGAAGGTATGCAATTCAAAAGCGAATTGCGGTTTCAAATTATACATATCGATGCTTTGCTACGGAATTTTTGGCATCTATTGATTTCGATGAATGTTTTTAAAGGTCATTGCTTATTCGCGTTGCAAATATACCACATTGTACACTCACACCTATTGTACATTGTACACTCACAACTGCCAGCCGGTGAATAATATTAGCAGGCTGTAGCGTTCATTCCTCGTGTGAGTTGGACATAAAATTTTGTAACCCGGAAACGATTTTTACTATCAAATTTTTAATAAAAGGGAAGTAATCTATTCTGGAATAAAAACGGTGTCTGTCTTTCTGTCTGTTTGCCCGAAGCCGGCCAAAAGTGTGTAATGGGCGTATCTGCATGGGATACAAGCTTCATCAACTCCACAATTTCCTGTGTATTAATACATCAGACTCGAGTAGGAATGAATATCACGTGAATTCTTAGGAAATAGGAACGTGTGTCATGTGATTTGTCGAACATTATTATACATTTTTGACGGGCCGTGTGCACTCAGCCTCATCAACTCTCGAGAGATTGAATTTTTTATTTCATACGACCTTTCTTTCATTTTACCATCTTTCTTATATCAAATAAGGAGGAGTGGACAAGTAATTATAACACATGGACGACCATCTACAAATGATTTAATAACATAAATATTAGACAGATTACAAGCACAAAGCATATTATCGATATTATACTCAGAAGTTACAGCTAGAGGTCGGCCCAGAGTCCACGGCATAATATGCGCTCGTAAAGATGCTTCATGAATGATGCATCAGGCAGGTCGGGCTCACAGCAGGGTTGCCGGATTAAACTTTTCTGAACAAAATTCTCCAATTTCAGATTTACCGTCTCAAATTTCACAATAGAGTCTGTTCAGCATCCAGTAATCCCGCAGGAGTGCCACATGCTGAGTGGTCTTCATGGACCGGACGTGTTTTATTTAAAAAAACCTACCTTAGAATCTTAGCCAAAAAAGTTCGCTGTAGGCTGAGAGGGCACAGGGAACGCTGCGTTTTTCAGGCCAGGGGCAGACGTGCTTGGAATGTGTTCCGAGCAAAAATTCAAAAATGAGTTTTGAAAAATGTGTCTGATGCAAGAATTCTTAAAGCAAAAATTTCAAATTTTACAATGCATGTCACATTAAGCAAGATCAGGGGATGGTGACGGTACAATATTCCAAATACAGTTCAACATGAACGTTGCCGCTGTCAAAGGTAGAACTTTACACAGAAAGAAGTTATTAATTATATTTATAGCTACGAGTACATCAACGTGCGTTGTCCTTAAATCAGTACTGAAGTTATGTTAATTTCTTGATCGTAGACATTCAGCTGGTCTAACCAAGTACGCATTTAAAAGCTTAGAAAGCTTAGATTTAAAAGCTAAGACAGTGAAACTCATATTAATAGATTGTGGTGCCCACCAATTAGCGTAAAAGATTTGCATGTGTAGTGACGCTGTGTGGCCTGTACAATACTGTAGTCGATTAACGATGACTCGTTTTGATTGCTAATACCAAGACAAGCACAATTCTCTTAGAGCAGTAATAAAATTAAGTGTCTAGCCCACGTTGGTTACATGAAACAACTAGTGAAAGAACCTGTTATGCTCAAAACGAACTCTTGGTGCAGTAGGCGACCTACTTGTCATGAAACTATGTAGTATGGTAGTCGACTTGTTTGAAACTTGGTGTAGTTAGAGTAATAGCCACGGTAGAGAAAACAAGGTAGTTTCAAACCAGTCTTTTTTTCGTTGACGGTGTGGTTTTGCTGACGTCACGGCAACGAACCAATAGCAGAGCTTTTATTGCATCTGGAAGCACTGCTACCCACAAATCTGGCTCCACTATTGGCCTAACGATACGGCGTTTTGGTGACGTCATAAAGTTTGTTTGAAATAAAGCCTTTCTATTGGCTAGCCGAACAAGAGGAGGTGTATTTTCCCCCATAGAAATGACCTCACCTTGTTTCCTATACCGTGGTACTAGCTGACATGGAAGCGCTAAATTTCATGTCTGTATCAGTGCTACAATTTTGGTGTCATTAAATCCATCCGTGGAAGTAAATTGTTTTGAAAATAAACAAAAGGGCAATAAAAATTTTAAACAATCAAATTAGGTGTACATGTGTATATTTTTAAGTTAAGTGGCTTTTGGAGACAGTAGATAATGACCAATGCTTTAACACTTAAATGAATTAAGTTACTAACTTTTTCCATAATAAGCTATAATACCCTGACCTGACGTAACCTATCCTAGCCTCACCTAACCTGAATTCATTGATTAAAATTTTAACAATTAAAATTTGACTGCAAAAGTCCTTCCAAGATCTTGTCATTGTATTGTATGATAGACCGCTTTATTTTATTAGTGCATAATTTTTTCGGTAATGTTTTCAGGAATGGATATGATGAATTGATGATCTATAACAAACGGGAAGTTTCCCCAAACAGGATAAATGTTGTGCATAATAGTGAGTAAAATCTGATCTTGGCCTTCCCAATTGCCCTCAAGACTTATCGGTCAGCTAATGTCATGATATTCGTTCAGAAAATAGATCTTAACGATTGAAAATGTAACAATTTTTCCAAAAATTTCTTGGCTAATGGTTATCTTCCTTTGTGCATAAAATTCCACGTGTCTCCTTAAACGCATAAATAAATTAAACTCATAAAGAAATGGATTTTTTTTCATGTGTAATTTCTCCTGTTATTACAATGGAAATCTGCTTGTTTGGCTAATATCATGCATACCATTCAAATGATATAAAAAACATAGCGTCCGGTTTGTTTCAAAAACTTCTTGGCTAAAAACAATTGAATCATAATACGCCGTTGTTACTTGGCTGGTGGTGCGTGTGTCGGTGACGCTCATAATGATCTTTATGACCATCTGTGGTACTAGTTTCACCAATGCACAAGTACAGGGTGGCGCAGAAGTAACGCACCCTTTTAAAAAATTAATAATAAATAAACTATGAAAGGTATAACGATAGGGTTAATTGCAAACGATAGAGGAACTCTAAAAGTCTATTTACATGTCGTATCCTGTCTACAGATACCCAGTGTATATTGCGGTAATAAATAAGGGTGCGGTACTTATGCGCTACCCTGTACAAGAATATTTTAATCGTTGGTACTATTAGGATGAATAGAATATATTTGTTTGTCATTCACATTTGGAAGAGAAATTCGAGGGAATTTAGATAAATACCCGTCATTTAGGACAGACCTTGTACACTATGTAGAATAAAAATAAAATGCATTGCAAGACAAAAATACATTCTACAGATTTACTGTTTGCCTTTTTGTTGGGTTGGAGCAAGCAGGCGAACCAAGAAAGCAAACAAGGAACAAACTGTGCTTCTCTATGGATAGAAGAGGAGAGGCCAAAATTATCTATTCGCTTATTTAATGCAGACAAATTGAATTTTTCTCAATTATGTAAGGGGAGGTTAATGTAATTATTGGTTCACCTCATCATGTTGATCACACAATCTGTATTGCGGATACATTATTAATTTATTTTCATTTCACGAATGCAAAAGTCTCAAAGACACTTCGGCAAGTTCTTTCTCGATTTTTTCAAACAAATTCACCTATAGAGTATTTTGACGCAAAAAATGATGGCGTTTTTAATAATAGAGCTTTTTATAAATTCAGGAAACTGTTGTTTAAATGAACAGTTTAAATTCGTATCTTGTTTTCCATCGATTCATCAAATTTTAGATTGACATGCCGTAGGAGCTGATTCTCCCAAATAAATTAGTTGCAACAAAAACCAGCAGAAGATCCTGTTGCGTGATATTCAAGTATCCAGAATACGCGGCGCGGGCAGAGACAACTAGACCAAGACTTCAAACTTCAAACTCTACATTATTATGAAATGAAGTTCTGAACTGCATTGTAATTAATTAATTTTTTTAGTAAAATGCTGGTTTCAAAAACAATTAGGGCACTAGTGGTCTAATGTTTAACAAAATTTTCTTATGATGTGTACTAAATATTCTCAGTTCAATGACGAAGCAGCGACCTAAATTTGATTGAATCTCAGTCTCATAGAAAGACTTCTAGCTACAGTAGTCTCGAGTCTCTTCAGTAATTAAACTTTGTCCGTTTTGTGGCTCAGCAAACTTTGGTTCTTTGATGAAACTCTGACCTAGTAAAGTATACTTATAGAGTTCTCTGACAGAAATGGGGACTTGATTTTTACTTCCTATTTTTAATTTTGAAATTTCTTCGTTATTCATCCTGGACTACATACATTGGCAAAATAATGTTTACCCTTTTTCTGAATTATACTGCTTGTTATAATCGGCAAGATCATAAAATTAGCTGAAACTAAAAAATGAAAATTCCATTTCCTTTTTGTCCGATTGTTTAATAAATATTTTACTCGCATGTCTTGCTGTACACTTTAGGAGCGCTCAGAATTGGCTCAAAATCCGATGCAGGCTGACGGCTCTTTAAACTGTAACGATTTCTTCCAGCTTTCTTTAGCCTCGATCCTAACTTGCTGAATTTCCATCTCATACCTTAAAGCTGCTTTCTCCTCGCCAGCAAAGGGAAACGCGCCCGATGAAACGACAGGGATGTGCAGTAGGTTCCGCCTCGACTCCAGATTACCTCGCTTCTATTGTGCTCTTCCGACGCTCGCTGCTCGCAGCCTTGATTGTCACGCCATTTAGGACAGAGATGAAATTTTCCATTCGAGAAAATTCTAACCCAGACTATCACTGATGTATTTTTCGGGTACAGCGAACGTAAAAGATGTCTTAAGGGGAGTCAGAGTAGCTCTCAGACAATGAATGCATCGCAGGGTACTTCGTTAATTGTGATCCAGCGCTTGAATGTGTGAGTGTATCACCTGTTTCTCGTCGCCAGTGTAGTATTTCCAGCAATAATCCATAGATTACAAACGCATTCATCTTGGCTGCCCGCATCTCATTTGTTGAAGACTTTTCCGTTTTCTAACATGACTTCCAGTAAATGTTTAGTGTCATGTTAATCCCAAAGAGGCGCGTACATATTTATTTTTAAAGTTTTCAGAACTTCTCTTGTCAAAAATTTTGAACGGTTCTGTGAGTAATTAGTAACAAGAATGCTAAATACGTACGAAGATTTAAAAATTTCTCCCAAAGATTTTTGTTAAAAGCTTGTAATTTTAAAGTATTCAACTAATGTCGTTCTAAGAGTGTTTGAGAAATTTTCTAGTTTTAAGCAATCATTTTTTTACTGTTTGGTGCTTCTTTTAAATCAAATTTTCTTACAAGCGTAGAAATTGTACTAACATCAAACTAGGCATTATTCAAATTCAAACACAAAATTGGCAGGGCTATAAACCGTGAACTATTACTTGTACAACAGATTTTTCCCAATAAAAATTTTCCCCTCAAGTTGGTAGTGGTTTCATGAAGCGTTGAGACGCATTGATGTTGCCGAAGAGAAATGGTTTGCCAGCAGCTCAGCAGCGCTCTGCACTTGGAGTAAACCCAGTAATGCCCCACACGACTGTTCGGTCCTCTTTCAAATATAGCCTAAATATGTTGCAATTCTTGCTAAATTTGTTCCCAAATGTTTTCTTGGAAGTTCACTGTCGAGTAGCAGCTCCTTTTGTTTCCTGATATCGGTGACCATCTGATGTCAGTGCCAGTTTAATGATGGTGGTTGTAATAATGGTAATATGAGTTGAAAAATGCCGACGTTAAAAAGCTAAAGCAGAAAGAGTACAGGGTGACTCACTGTGTTGAGGGAGGAAAGCAGAATACCAAAACGACAGTTGGGCATTTCAAGGTTACCTTCAATAAATGCGCTGTGTACTACAAGGGCACTAATTCCAAAAATTACTTGATAAATAATGTGTAAGAAAGACCTCGTCCTTAACCAGCAATACTAACGTTAGGAATATCTCTGGGTTACAAATAATTGTTACATCAAGCTGGAGAGAAATACCGTAGGAGAAGACTTTAACTGAGCAACCACTGCATTGTGATGACGAATGCAGAAGAATATTATAGAACTATTTTCCTTCAGAAACGCTAGCAGACCACTGTCTCATACAAGACGCCCATATGGTCTTTAATCTGTAAGTATTCTTTTTCAGACAAATCTTTCTTCCGGCACAATTGAACGATATTTTTTCCAGGTTCTGCCGTTAAATGAGGTTTACAGTAGTCCCTTAGCTCTGGGAAGAACTCAGAGGACAGTGTATAGAGCAAGTTGGGCAATTTTAAACTTGAGATTGCTTCAAATTTTGCCCAGCTGCTAAATTCATGAGCAGAATGAGGAAGACAGCGTTGAAGTTTGTCTCGTTTTCCAGAGCCTCAAAATTTGTGAATTAATCAAGTGAGGATATTCTGCAAGATTCGGTTAAGTTCCACAAGCCTAGTGGTGCTACGTAGACGGTATTATTACTGTGCGATAAAGATTTCTGTGTTGTGTGTGATTAAGGCATCCTAACGAAATGCTGAAGTTCTTACTAGTAAATGAGGATTTTTTCATGTGTATTGGCATACGTCATGTGTCTGAGAAAAGTGATTCTCAGATACGCATCAAAATTTTCGAACTCGAATTTACGAGTGCCAATAATACTCAAAAGAATGGTACTATAAGAAATCAGCCCGGTGTTCAGTTGGGTAATATCCTCAAACTTATTTAACTATGTGTTCTTCCGCTGAAGAGATTTGCACGAACAACTAATGAACGCTAGCTCCTGTTCGTGATTTATCCTCTCATCATTTTATTCAGTGGCCGTGTTGTTCGCTCAGAGAAGTGTTTGTGTGGTGCTCTCCAGCAGTCGATATAATGGAAAGAGTCTAATGCAAGCGCTGGGTGTATCACTTCAAAATTAATTCACGAGGTAATGAACTACCATGGATGAGGGCGCTTAAGCAAGTGTTCGAGTAATTTTAAAATGGAATAGGAAAGAATTCAATTAAAAATAATATGGTTACGGGATCGAGCCGTGTGACCATTTTTGGGTTGCTATTCAAGTCACATGCCATGACACACTGTTCACGCTGTCACCAGAGTAGAAAAAATTGTATACGACTACAGAAACAGTACCATTCTGAATAATCAACATTCGTGCACAAACACCAGTACTCTTGCGTTAACATCATACAGTTGCGGTTCCGTAGATGTGTGGTCCCATGCTTATTATCGACATTATGTGTTATTACGGCCAAGAAAGCACGAATCTGCTTTTGGCGATAACCCTCAGAGACATTTCAATCTTTCAACATGAGTACTTCTAACATTTGCCACTAATCTTCTTTGTAAACCACGGAGATTTATTGGTCGGCTTAGATATTTCTGTTGGGATATGGTTCTCAGCAGCATAAAAAATTTACTTCTTTAGTATAATGAACGTTTTTATTGCTCATCTGTTCATCGCAGCCAGAGCTGCCGAGCTTCTCTTTCATCTGTCCAAAGTCCGCTAATGAATAACATAGTCTTCCTACATTATTCGAGTACTTCATTCAGTTTTACATACATCTAGATCTCCAAGATGCATCTCGTAGCTTGATGCTCAGACACCAGTCGCGGGCCCCAACATAGACAAAATTTCCTGCCCAGAGTACATTCAAACATTAGAACTTGAAAATGGATTTCATCAACAGGAGAAAAGACGTGCGTCAATACGGGATATACCAACAGTCAAACGCCACTTATTTTAATCCGACATTGTACGAATAAGCTTTGCACACAAATGGTGTCATGTGCGAGAAATTATTAAACTATTACAACAAACTGTATTCCTGTACTCATTTCCGTAGCTCCGTTTACGCCGCATCAAATTGCGTCTCATTGCATGCTGAAACAAATTCGCTGCAGCCAGTGGAGAAAAGTTCAACGCTTCACTAAATAATGGCCAGTGTCGAGGAAGTGGCCTATCAAATTAGGCTCGAGGAAATGAAAGCTGGTTGTTCAGTTACGACGTGGCCAAATCAGGTGCGGCGTGTGCTGTTCGGCGAGGCGACACGGAGACTTCGGTGCAGGCAATGGAATGCAGTTCGAAGCAGTGTTGATGACGTCTACAGTTCTGTAATGCTTTTTCCATCGTGGATGGAAAATACGTAAGACTAGAAAGAACAGTACAAAACGCTGAGTCGAAATTCTCAGGTATGTACGATCCGCCGTTTCCGCTGTGGTAAGATCAGAATCAGGACAATAAGATGTTGAGCGGCGATAACGTCGTATAGAGAATGCCACGGCCGAGCCTGTAGATGGTGCTGTGAAGGGAACGGACGAAAAGAAGGACGGAAATGTTATTTCCAAAAATTTTTTAACATGGATCACAAGCCTTCTCTACGAGGTAGGTTACCAAGATAAAAGGATTAAAAGGATAGAATAAACTTAATAATCAACCACAGAGCAAGTTCTAAATGAACTCATGCCATAACTTCATAAATTAATATTCACTTTTATGGAGACGACATTGGTCCCTTATGACGGATCCTTACGCATTGATTCAGCATGATATTTTTAGGAAAGGCAGCTACGAAAGGTATCAAAAGACGTGCTGAGTTTCTGAGATGCAACGTACAACTGACTGTAATTACTGTTACGATAATAAAATTTCACTGCAATTTACTGATTTTAAATTTTAATAGTCGTACTTTTCAAAACGACGAAATTCTAAAACATCGTTTCACCACATCGTGTTTCCTCTCAGAATAAATCCCACAATCTTGTTCTGAAGCCGCTCTCTAAATTCAAATCATTATGAAGGGCTCAGCGCATGGACGATGTGGGAGCACAGGATCCAGTCCAACTTTTTTGCCGGCTGCATGCATAATTTTCGCCGCCTAAGCGATTTATTCGCTTTAATCGCTTAGGCAGAAAAACACATGCATGCAGGCGGCGAAAAAGATCGACTGGGGAGTGGGTCTGCCACCAGAGGCGGCGCGTAGAGCAGGATGCTATTTAACTCGTATGCGCCCCGCTGCAGAAAATGCCTCAGATCGCTCTGGTACTTGCGCCTCAATTTTATATTCATTCGTAGAGATTGAGCTAATCTCACACATCATTGATTCCATGAATTTTTAGATCTTCAGCTGAGACTTTAGAATTGAGTTCTTTCACTTACTTGAAACCACTTTTCCTTTGCCTGTGTGATAATTTTGATAACACTCGAATGAAAATTTTTCCTTTCACAAATAAACGTATGATTTGGGCTTTGACGTGACACTATTTGCACCTCATTTTCCCTCAGATTTTTAAAGAATTCTTCATACCAAAACTAGTCAAAAACATCTTAAAAACATCTTCTTGGATTGATTTTATGAATTATTTTTGTGCAGAGATATATCTGTTCAATTACAGTAGAGATAAAATAAAATAAGATAGGTTGAGTATACATAAAATTATTGTTGAGTTCGTACGTTCTGAAGGAACATATTTCATGTTGTTTGGCGAATCTGTATGATTGAAATGCGCGAAAAAGAGCCCTTCATCTTCCTGTATCCGGGAGTAAGTTGAGACTTAGGAAGGAACAATTGATCTCTTCGTTCAATCCCAATTATAATGTCCCCACATAATAAGGTTCTAGACCATTAAAATTATACCAAACCCTTCATACATTGCGATCTCTTTCCATAACTTTAACCGGCATCATGGTCGTATGCATAGTGCATGATTTCATTTATCTTCACTCTTTTCTGTTAGGGGGTTTTCTCCTGCTGTCGACTTTTCGCCAGTTTCTCATTACTATTCATCTGTAAAGGTGATTGCTCATCACGTTCACGTCATACCTAGGAGTGTTTTACACTTTTCATGTGAATTGTGCAGTCAAAGGTTTGATCTTTGCGTGAGAAATTAACGCTTTTGATAAAGTATGGACAGGGCAACGCCATTGGAGCATGAAAAAAGAATGATTTACATCATTCTAATTTGCAAAGAATCAATAATTGAGCCCCTTGTAATTCCACACAACATTTCTTGATCGTCGTTACAATCATGCTGCAAATAGGTACACGGAACCGCGAGTTCTGGTTTCGAAAGTTTAGTTCACCATTTGGTCATTCAATTTTTTATTGCAATTATTATTCATTAAATTATTTGGCAATGGCGTTGCGAATGACACTCAACGTACCATAAAATAATTCCAAGAACAAGCTAGTTGGTCACACCATGGCCGCGTACAAGATTTTACCAAAGAACTCGGCGAACATTGCATGTAGTGGACTTAGAAAGTCCATGGATACCATTGTGAGTGTTGGTCAACAAGTCGCTTGCGGTGCGACCCATCGGTGGGTCGTGCTTAAGTTTTTCCAGCGGCGGAAGAACCCATCGATGGGTCGGCTGAAAATTTTCAACAATCTTTAAAAATTAATGGCATTTAATATACTCAGTGAATATTTAGTATTTAAAAAATTTTTCACACCTTTCAAATTTGAACTGAATATTGAACTTCAGTTTAACTCGTGGCAGTCAACTTGGTTAACGAATTTCCGTTGCGTATGTGAAGGCTTCATCAGCTCATTTCTTATTTTTGAAATATGTCAACAATAGGCGGATAATAATTTCCTTCTATTTAAATGGTTCAGATTGATCAAAAACATTCCTTATTCCTGTGGGCGCCTACCAAAGCGTCCGATGTATTTGTTTCTTTTATCTCTCCTGGATCTCACTCCGAATAATAAAAATTTTTTTCTACATTATAATTATGAGAAGGACAAAATAAGTTATTTTATTGTGCTTTCTGGATAAATTTATTAACCCTTTAACGTCGGAATTTTTATACTCATATTACCGTTATCACAACCGCCGTCACTAAACCGGCGCCGGCATCAGGCAGTCACCGATTTCAGGATGAGGAAAGAACTGCCACTCGGCAGTGAACTCCAAAGAACACGTAAGGGAACCAAGTCCCGAGAAATACAATATATTGTGGCTATTTTTGAAAGAGGACCGTAGAGTCTTCTGTGGCGTTTAAGGGTTAAGCTATACGCATCGATGTATAAAGCTAAGCTTGCTAAAAGACCAAAGTTCTAACAAAAAGTAACATATTTTCAAAGGCCTGTTGTTGAGTTATTTTGAAGGAACTATCGTTTGAAAATCTTATGGGATAGTGGAGTAAAATTAATTTCAAATATGAACCGCGTATGTTTGAGTAGCAAGTTACTCAAACAGGATTGCAGCCGCAAATATACGACTCTAGAACACAGGTGTTTCATTTCGATTAATTTAAACCGCGCATTTATCACTGATTATCAAAAGATAAAAATCCGCTCAAAATATATCAGTTACTCTCGCCGCTGTTCCTATGATTTGAATAACAACTATACACATTCGATGCTTTATTGCTAAAATTGAAGCGACAGTTTCTACCATCATAAACTACCGCCCACACGGTCCGGCGTTTAATGAACTGCATCGGCAGGCATAGAGATCAGAGGTTTATGGATGACCACGGTCCGGCCAAAATGGATGATGGTGTTTGGAAGTCGATGTCCGAAGCCTTTGCTGTTCCCTACCATGGGGATATTGTAAGCATTATCAGCCGTAATATGAAGCTTTCAAAAGACCAAGGTACAAAGCAGATGTTTATCGATGAATTTACTAAAATACTCGATTAATTCCTTTGTTTAATGATTGCATTAAGTTTCACGCTTAATGTTACTTCCAAATGGATTAATATTTTGATAAATCTAACTTCCTAATAACTGTAAACTAGAAGTCCCTAACCGTGTGAGCTAATTTTCCTATCGCAAGCATGGGATGAAATTTTCTCAGGCGATCGTAACTGAGGTGAGGTGAGTCCGATGAATTTTCTATGAGGAAAATTAAGAAGTACTTTTCATGAGTGTAGGTACGAAGTTCTCCTGCCCATCTTCTCGAAGATTTGGAGGCCTTTGCAGACCGTGAGCTGTGTGTGTCAGGGCGACCATGTCGGAGAAGCAATCTGGCACCTGGTGTGCAGCAACTGGAATTTTGTGTCCCGGAGATTGAAGATTTGTTCCCCGGGCATCCCGCACAGAGGGGAGTGTAGATGTAAGTTGCAGGGTGGATCCAACAGTTCTGATTCCATATTAGAAATTGAATTGAAAATTCAGTTGTAAGATAATTAGATCAACTCAAACATGCATGTCATAAGTACACACAGGTTATTGAAGGAACATTGTTGCTGTTATGGTTTGTTCAATTTTGCAATAGTCAACTTCTATCACTTAGCTCGATGATGTTGCTATTCATCGTGTAGAAACTTAAATTGTCACAATACTAACTCAATATCAACGATTCAGTCATTTTCATAGTTTTTTTTAAAAAACCTGTCCATAGGAGACATTTCCTATGAGAAATGCGATAACATTTAAAAAAAGAAATATAGGATGAAAATATTGTCGTGCGAACATTTCAGTGAAGAAATCAGAGCCTGATTTTATTTAAAAGTGATCATGGTGAACCTCTCACTCCCATGTAGAAATCCGGAGAAAGAAAATGTCACAGATTTTGCTTTGCAATTTCTACCACTGTGTTAAGGGCTCATTAATACTAAGGCTCATTAATTCCTACCCTCTCAAGGTCTCTTAAAACAACTTGCTGAGCAAATGAGCCGATGTGAACAGCATTATTTAACTGACGCTTAGTTGCAGCTAAGCATCTCATAATGTTGTTATGATCGCAGCGAATGGGAACTGTCATCGTAGGATTTCATTCGCGCTCTGCTGATCGTGCACTCGCAACAAAGTCGAAATTACTCCAAGTAAATGTAACAAATGAAAATTATCACTCATCTAAAGCATTTCCCGTCGGGTAAACTCGTATCTAAGCCTGAGAGAAAGCGATCGGCTTTAATTAAATTTAAAATGAAGGCAAAGTGAATTATGGTTTCAGGGACCTAGAATTTTATTGGAAAGTGTGGGGCTGCGTTCGTCGTTACCAAAATAACACTGGAAAAACATCGCGCATCAAAACCTTCAAATTCGTCGATCACTAATGGGCTTCACAAAAAAGTCATCCAGCTCTTCTCAATGACGGGAACGGCAACTTTCCACAGAACAGAATGGAACAAATTAGGGGAAGCGAGAAGGTGAGGAGCAAAGTATTGAAATAATCCGAATGAAATCGTCATGTCACTCACTGCTGGCGTCAAACCTCCAGCTGATGGGTGATTAACGTTGTCCGGTGCTTATGCATTATTCACACATTGCGCTTAAAGTAAATCAATCCGATGACAAAGAAGTTGAAGTGGACCTTTGTTGTGAAAGGTTCAACTTTTTCAATGTTTTAAACAGAACAGAGAAATAGTTCCAGGACAACACCCCGTTACCATCACCAGTTGTTAATGAACAATTCTGGAAATTATTCACATACTCTTAAACAAATGCAACATGCATTTTGAAAAGGAACCTCCAAATCAGACAGTCAAAAACATAAGCGGCAGGCTTTATCAGGTCAAATAAAATTGAGTTCGATGAAAAAAATAAAGTTTTTACCTCCATTCTTGTTATCCTCGACAGGACTTTGAAATCTAGACCGCCAAGTTAAATCTTCTTTCATGTGTTCGGAAAAACGAGAACGATAAACACGTCAAGTTGCATCGGGAACAACGCCAGCCGGGCCGGTTTTTAGAATCACTTTCAAAAAACAGAAATAACAATGCGTCGGCCAAATTTTTCTAAAGAAATATTGGAGAACACACACTTTCATTTCTGCTTTGGATCTGGAGGGAAGCTCGTCCAAGCAAATAAATGTTTCATAATTATTTCAGTCACACCATGCGCGACACACCAAGTTTTCGTACCAAAGTAGACCACACTACAGTGGCAGCATGCACGAGGCTTGGCATAAAGAATTTTTCATCCCATTTGAGAATCGTTCCTATTAGGATAGGAAATCGTTCTAGGAATCGTTATGAGTCCTTCAAGAACTCCTATGAAGCTCAGCAAATAAATCGCATAAAAGTTAGTACATTTAAAAAACAAAATGAATCTTGTATAAACAGCTACTTGCTCATTTTCATTATGCAATTCTGAGCGGACGCATTAATCATTTTGTGGATTTAAATGAGGAAATAGATAGAGAAAAAATACAAATAGCTTTAATGGTGATGTTTGTTGACCAATAGATTTTATCTAAAACTAGCTGTTCGATTTTCAACATGCTGGAGACGATTTTAAAACAGGTTACCTCAGACAATTTCGCACAAAATAAAATGCAAATTTAAGGTTTAGGCATAATGGCTTAGGTCGCTGTTAGGCCCCGCGCCAGTATGGATATTCTCGTATTTTTGTAAATAATGTTCGTCGAAATTTAATTCGAGTATCATAGATACTCGCCAAACCCCCTTGAATACGGCTTGTCCGAAATTCAGGAGGGAGACTGAAAAAGAACGGTCCGCTCTCTGGAATTTCGGAACCGCCTTATATCTGCTACAGACGGAGAGCGACTAAATTCAACTGGTCCGCTCCCTGGAATTTCGGAACCGCCTTATATCTGCTACAGGCGGAGAGCGACTAACGAAACGGTCAGCTCCCTGGAATTTTGGAACAGGCTTATATCTGCTACAGACAGAGAGCGACTAAATTCAACTGGTCCGCTCCCTGGAATTTCGGAACCTCCTTATCTGCTACAGCCTAACTGAGAGCGACTAACGAAACGGTCCTCTCCCTGGAATTTCGGAACCTCCGGATCTGCTTTGAAATCCTCAACAACTAATATTATTTTCCTGCAAATAAACTCTGGAAATAAACCGCGTACTATCTTCCCTGAGAAGAATACTGGCTACCAAGAAGGACCAGCTTAAATACATATCAATAGGGCCGAACAGGATTCGCCCGCCTAAATAATCTATCAACTGGCTCCCAAGAAGGACCAGCCTAAATAATTATCAATAGGGCCGAACAGGATTCGCGCACCTAAACAATCTATCAACTGGCTCCCAAGAAGGACCAGCCTAAATAATTATCAATAGTGCCGAACAGGATTCGCGTACCTAAATAATCTATCAGCTGGCTCCCAAGAAGGACCAGCTTAAATAATTATCGAACAATTGGCGCCGAACAGGACAGCCAACAATCTAAAAAGCACATATTTCTAACAGTCGTCTTTAAGGGTATAGACGGAAACTTGGAAATATTTTTCAATGAAAAAACTAAATGCGCCCTGTATGAAAAGTTCAAATGATTGAAAAGGAACTTGAAAGGTGTTGATCAAAGGTAAAATTTCAGGAAACGACTAAGTAGAAAACTATAATACCTTCTCGAAAAGGGCTTAAGAGGGCAAATATGTAATGAAATTCCAAAACCAGGAATTTATACTCTCCTTTCCTTTCAAACTTTTTTCCTTATATTTTCCCTGCCTCCCAATTGGAAGGAAACTTGAAATAACTGTTCCCATGAAAAATTTGATAAGTAGTGCAAATTGAGAGTTTATTGCTAGGATCTCTGCCACAGTCTTGTGTGAAATGAGCCGAAAGAATTGTTGAAATGAGAGAGACGGAGTTTAATGCGAATAACAGAGCCCTTCGTCACCAGCTCACAAAACTGATGTCAACGAAAAAAGTTGTATTGTAAAGAGACAGAAGGAAACAGATAAATTCCGCGCATGCTCAAAGGTGGACGGTATTTCCAGGTTCTAGGCAATTTACTGCAGAAAATGCGGTTTTATATTTTCGATTGTGAAAATAAAATATGCGTTCATGCGACCACAGAAAAATGACTTAAAAAAATTCTTTTACTCCAGAAAATGTGATGCTGAATCAATTTCAGTGAATTCATGATTTCGTGTTGTAGTTATACTAATCAATTCAATAAAGGGATGAATATAAATGTTTATGATTGTAAGTGACTGATAACCCATCCTGACTGTCAAAGAATTTGAAAGGACTCAGTGACCAAATGTCATAACTTTTTGCGCTCACAATATTTGTGAAATGTTCAAATCATTGTGTAAACAAATCATGAAAGACTGAGTTCGACGACGATGATGGAAACAAAGACAAGCCAAATCGTTTACGTAACAGCTGAAGAGCAGACTTTAATCACGCATCTTAGCTCGCCCTGCATCATAGCATCTCGTGCTGCGTGCCCGTCGCAGAGCATAGCTGCGCTCGCAGTTACTCCCTCTACACCGGCGGTTCTTAACATGGGTTCGATCGAACCCCAGGGGTTCGGTGAGTTGAACCCTGGGGTTCGGCATGGTACAGTTTGTGCACTATTTCTGTATGTACTTATATACATATGTTTTGAATTTGAAAAAAAAAACTTTTTATTTTTCCAACAACGAAGGGTTCAATGAATGCATGTATGGAACTTGTGGGGTTCTGTACCTCCAACAAGGTTAAGAACCATTGCTCCACACACTGCTGTGTCACACACTCGAGCATGCAATGCACCCTCGAGAGTGCAAAGCGCATTATCAGGCCCAGTGAAGATAGCCTTACGTTGTTAATTAGCAGCGGTCAACAAGAATTGTACGACGTTACGGTCTCTTGAACGATTCAAAGATATTTTTTTACTTCATTTGATGGCATGTCATTTAGTGTTTCATGCATTTTTCTACGATCATTCCCTTGAAGTTTTGCTCATGGTTAAAGCCCTTTTAGGACTCCCTATCAATCTTTTTTCTATTTACTTTACTCGTTCAAACTACTTTAACGCTCTACTTTTCAATTTACTAAATAGCGTTTTCTCACCATCATTATTGCTCTCTCCTCACTTTCTATTCCCTCTCAACATACTCCTGAAGCAACTCTAACATCCTCAATATTTTTGTGTGGCCTTCTGATAGAGTGAAATTCTACGAGATAAAAAAAAATGTAGAGATATTTTCTCGTTAAAATAATTACTTTTAAATTCAATTTTAGAATAAACCAGTATAATACTTCTACCATTCCTTATCCTGTGTGCGACGACCTCTCTTTTACCTGTTTTTCACGACATGATGGACACTCTCACTTCACACTCACCAAAATATTCTTTTGTCCACCTCTGCTCATCGCTATTGAGATTCGTTGCTCCACGCTCCCTTAAATATTTTTTTTTAATTAAATCGGACACTTCCACACTAGGTCGCTATAATTCATCGAAGTCATCTTTCAAATTAATTGTTTAGATTGTGACGACGATTTCGCTAGAGTCTCTAGAAATGTGATAGTAACGATTCTCAATAAACAAAATTAGCATTAAATAGACTGCGCTTTCTTAATCCAAAAGGCGACTACGCGAGTTATGCTCGAAGGCGCCGGATTCATGCCGAGATCTCAGAGTTATTCGTTAGAGACTCGCAGTAAATTTCGAATTTTTGAAGTTTACCAGCGATCACCCTTTATTTTAACTCTTTTCAACAAATTCCATCGATTCTACAATACATTTGATTATTCAAGAGTGGCTAACATAGTTACAATTGGTCATACTTTGAAATTCGTTAACAGAGGAAGTCGCTTTCCCCAACGTTAGTTGGTGCTGCAAGCTCTCGTCTAAGCTGCGACACGAGCCTCCGTCTCTCGCAGCTACGAATTGAGAAATTTAATTGAACATTTAGAGGCTATATTGGATTCGAGTATTGAAAATGCATTGCAATTGTTGTTGGTTGCTTTATTTTTTGTTTATGACATCAGAATCACGCAGCATTTTCTAGATTTCGGCCACATTTTACTTGATGGGCTTTTATGAAGTCTTAAATACTCTTAAAGAAGAGGAACGAACCGCGTGGCGTTTTTTGTTAATTTTGTCTCCCCACGGCAATAGCTTACGTCTGCCGCATTACTCTGACTTTGAAGACGATAATTCTCATCTATTTGTTACCTAGTAATAGCAATCATGTGAGGCTTTAGTTTACAGTGTGAGGTAACATTTTACTTCCTCGTTCTAATCTTTCCGGATTTTTATGTTTTGAATGTTCCATATTCCACAACTTTTAGAGTCGTTTAATTGAACACGAATTTTTCAATTATTTGCCCATATAACACTACGAAACAGCACTGTTCATGGCTTGACAGTTTCCTTTTACATCCATATTACGGATTTGTCTGAAGAGATGACTGACGTGTAACTAGTCACAGTGAAGTCACGGTACGTTCACGTGTTGCGAATTGTTCTAAGCAATCACAAATATCATCGTCGAGTTGAATGCGATTGAAATTACAAAATTTTTATTCAACTTCTCTTGAAATTCAAATGGTTCAAAATTTCATATCATATGAAATCTGAGTTCTATTTCCGTGTAACATCACCCCCAATTCCTGATCTTTTGAATTACAAGTCAGACATTACTTTTTAAATTTTAATCGTTTGCAAGATCATTTATGCGCTCATACGTAAATACACGAATCCATTGTAAAAATTGTCTCTTAATTTCTACCTTCTTCGCATTGTTGTATTTGAAACACGCCCCAGGAGAGTTTTGCAAAAAGAGACAGAGTTCAGGAGTGGCGGAAGCTTCCAGTAGACTTTCCAAGAGGCGCCGAGCGGCTGTTCATTTGCGGCCGAGCTTGGTTATTGGCGGTCAAGTTAGGCTGCTGGGTCACTGCATTCTGGGCAAATTGTTTCGTTTCGCAGGTACGAAAGTTTGGCCCCATGTAAATAGCGTCCTAGCGTAGAACTCCAGCGAATTGAAAGTCGGGTGATTAATTTCGGAAGTGCTTATTTGCAAAAATTATGAAGTACAGCCGAATGAGGGCTTAAAACGTGTCATCATCAAAATAAGCTATTCCTTATGATTAATCATTGACTTCTGGTGCGCTATAACGAACCGAAAAACGTTATAATTACTGAAAAAAATTGCAGAATCGACATTTTTTAAATCATGGCTTTTGAGGTTTTTTTTTTTCAAGTGGAATCATTTCTTTCGCTGTAAGTTGATTCATTTAAATTGAAATCGGATAACTTTTGATAACGGGGCTTACGTCTTCCATTAATAGCTTATAACACACACAGGAATTTGTACTTGTGGTCCACTTCACTGAGGGACAGCGGGCATGAAATTTCTTCTAAGGAAACAGTACAAAATGAACATTGATTTGAAATCCTGTGTTTAAGAACGCTTCACACACTCGAGTGTGGGTTTACACTAACGAATTATGTAAGGTCGATGAATATGCGATGTGTCTACGTGGTTATGCAGACACAAAACATTGGAGATGTGTACTGTTGAAGCAGAAAATGTACTACTTCTTATTAAATTGCGAGTAGTTTACCAAAAATGTGAAGTTTATACCGAAATTAGTGAAAATAATTCTTCAGTTTTATGTACGTAAGCATAAAACAAATGAATGATTTAACCCTTTATAATTTTGTCCCATTAATCAAGCTAAAATACACTTCAGTGTTTGAAATTTTTCTCAATGTGAGAAAAAGAAAATTTATTTAAGCCAACTAAGAAACAAACTTAAGATTTCCCAGTTTTAAAATTGAAAAAATCTTTTAATCATAAAATTCTATCAAAGATTACTTCAGCTCTAGCTTGGTGAGTTAGTAGAAAATGTCATCTGTGTCTCGTAAATTTCTGGGAAACATTTGTACGAAACTGTTGCTCATTTCTCATGAAGTCTCTTTAGCCAGATTCAGTGTTATACTCATCTCAAAACCAAAAACTATCGGAAATGAGCAAGAAAATGTCAGGCGAAAAGATTTCTGAATTCTGAGGAAATGTTCAGCATTACAACCAAGACGCCAAGACCTCAAACATATAGTAACAAGTATCACATGTTTAGAAATGAGAGGGCTTCTGTAATCTGTGACACTGCATGACAAGCATGACTCCTGTTGATTGCGAGACAGGATTTACCAAGGAGCAAATGAAGACGACACGAAGTAATCTACATCAAAGTTTCTTCAAAGGCAGCTTTGAGTCGTTGGCAGCGTGGGCATAGCGATGACATCATCAGAGAGGCTGAACTTCACAACGGGCTCCTACTTGTGTTTCAATCTCACCATCCAATAATGTGACAACGTATGCTCGAATCAAGCATCATCGTCAACTCAAGTGAACGGTCTTCTCAAGTTTTTAATTTGAGGAGGAAGATTATGTCTTGCCGTAAATTAATTAACGAACATTGAAGCAGAACCTTATTCTAAAAATCAACATATCCTAACTGAGAAGTTAAAGAAAATACTTGCGGGAATTGACTAAATATTAAACCAGTTCAGCGTAGATGGATTAAAATTAATTCATCGGTACCATTCAATTTTGCAGAGCTGCAGCAATTTATTTATAATTCGGACAGAAAAACATCGTGTCTGATCACTAACGTCTAATCGTAGATCCGTATAGGAATTTACAACATGTATTTAAAAACTTAGTTGGGCTTCGGAAAAATTCCAAATAATCTACGGAAAACGAGCTAAATATTTAAGTACCTCTTCTAGTATTTTGCCACGTCTATGCATTGATTTTCTTCTGGAATAAACTGAAGGTTTTCTGACAGCCCGAAAATTCTACTAATATAGTGAGTGATTTAATATTTTACATACAGTTACAATGACTTCTTTTGTTGTAGTTCCTGTTTTCGATAGGGAGATAGTGCCTGAGATACACAGCTCTCTAAGAAAGAAATTGCCGTCTTACAAAATACATCATGACATTTATAAGAGCTTACCCTGAAAAGATACATTAATATATATATATAAATTAATAGATATGGCGTCTTGTAAATAGGACACTATCGAAGAACTCCAGAGAAATGAAAGTCGGCTAATTAATTTCGGAAGTGGTTATGAGCAGAAATTATGATGCACAGCCGAATGAGAGCTTAGATCATGCCATTACCAAAGTACGCTATTACTCACGTTTATTCATTGACTATTTGTGCACATTGACTATGTACAACGAAAAAATATCTACTGCAAAACAAATGCAAAAAACATGAAAATGAACAGAATGTTTTCACGCAACACAAAAATTCACAACTTTACGGAGTCACTTCTGTGAGTTCTTGATTGCTTGGCCTTTGATTGCTAGAATAACTTTCGTACATTCCCTGTGAGTTGAAATTAGATTCTTTCATTCTTCATTTGAGATTTCCTATCAAATTTCCTAGGGAAATAAATTTAAAACGCTTTATCTGAAAACTCTCAGTAAATAAAAATTCATTATTTTGGAAACAATTTCATGTTGAGTTAAAATCAGCGACCAATTAAGCCCCGAAGATAGTTAATACGATGTCTGCAGAGCCATTTAGTGTCATGCCGTGACTCTCCTCAAAGCATTTTCAATGCTTTCTTGTCTTGAGTTTTGTGGCTGGGTCACGGTTATAGTTTTTCAATATTCGATGCTTTTTCGGATTAGCTTTCTTCACAACTTTGCACGACAATTCGGGAGAACTTTTTCAAAAGTATAACGCTCAACTTGGAACTGCAGGTCGCATTGCAGTCAGGCTTGGAACAGACGAAGTTTATAATGAAAACTATTTTTCACATTCAGACCAAATTAAATGCAATCTCAGTAAATCAACGCATCAATTTTTTCACTGAGAAGTAAGAAAATCAAAAGCGCTCAGCTTTTCCTCCGCTGACGCATACAACGAATTTATCACTTGAAGCAAACTGCTTGCCAGAATCCTCACATCTTCCAAATTCTCCTCCCCCGTAAGCTCGGCAAAATGATCTCAACAAAAATTCAGAATTTGCACAAGGTCAAAAAATGAAGTGAAACATGGCCATGCAAATCAGAGGATGTGAGATCGAAGAACCGAAAAATTCGATGCAATTCGGGTTCTTTCGTACGCGCTCAAGAATCGCGTGGGCGTCAGGTTGTTCCATGAGGTGAGGCCTCGTCACAAAAGAACGCTGACAAATTTTCTCCTAAGTTCCTGGAGCGTTATCTGTTGCAGTACTTATCGAGCAGGCGAGAGAATAATGACTAACATTAAATGCTCGTTTAAGCCAACCACGAGCGATACCGTGGAAATTCATCGTCAAGTGTGAAATTATTATACGATTGCGTAGGTTTACTAACTCAGAGGGAAGTATCAACCATCAGCGAACTATTGGAAATTCAGTATTTCTTTAATCATACTCAAATAGAATTATATAAGCAGCCACGGCTCCGATAAACGATAAACATTATATATTCCATTAAATCCTGTACAGTATTTACCAGAAAAAGTTTTCAAGGGCGAAAATACGAAATATCTATAAGTGACTCCTACGAGTGAGAAGGTGTAAGAAAGTATAATACGATGGGTGACGTGTTACTCCTTCCGTTTGCGAGTCTCATTCGTTTTGGTTGAGGCACTTGCATATTTTCAATAAAAACATACCATTCAATGAATTTATTTCATTGTCAGAACCTGATATGTAGAATGGTATTTAAAATACTAAAATAGATTTCTTGCGTGGATAGTATCTGTTTGGATTCCAAGATTTACCAATCAACATTTTCAAAACTCGAAATTAAGTGTGCCATTCGATCACGGGGTTAACTGTATCATCTATAACACTGTGTCTCATATTCTGTAGGGAAGGCTGTGTGGAAGGGAAACTGACAGAAGACATTCGGCGGCACTCAATACTTTCTCTCCTTATCCTTCTTTATATAAAATGTAATGTGGTCTCAAATGAGTCCAACGTACTGTATCAGGGTGATCGTTGTTAAATATGCAGGATTTAAGACTCGAATGTTGAGACAAACGTTCCGTTTAAACAAGATTCCGACAAACGGAAGATTGTGAGGCAAACGTTTGATTCCTTTTAAAGCTGAAATTTTAAATTTGATTTTTATTACATAATCAAGATTCCCGTTCATCATAAATACTCTCAATTAATTCAGAAAGAATGATAACGTACTTGCAAGGCAAAGTAATTTAAAGTTGCCTTCGTAATATGTCCACTGTTTTCCCTATGGGAATATGTTGTAACAAATAGTTAAAGAAATGAAAAATTTGCATTCATATTTTTTAGGGGATTCACAGCTGCATAGTTCTTGGGCATTTTATAAAACGCACTCAATGAAATCTCTAAGTGTTGCGTACTTCTATTATCGAAAATACGTATTACATTCAGTATTTTTTCGCGAAATCCTCCTGCATTGTGAAAAATATATAGACGACGCCAATGTTATCAAGAAAACCTGATCTGAATTGCAATTCAGATATTGAAAAAGTTATTTCTCACAATAAATTCTTCAGACAATGGGCACAAATAAATTGGCGCATAAATACTTTTTCCTGCATTTATGCGAGTGCAGGCAATTGATCTCTGTACGCGCTGCCTGCAGCGTTCTGGTGAACCTGCAGGTACGCGAGGTGTTCACTCTAACGAGCCACAACTTTTATGAGCAGTAAAAAATTTTGTGTACGCTGTACTGAGTGTTTGATTAATAGTTGGGTTTGTGAAGTGAATATGTGTTCAAAACAAAAAATGAACATTTCAATAATTGTATTACAGTGGAAGATTATCCCCCGTTCCCTATGAGGCGAGCGATCACCAGAGAGAAACACAGTCAAATTGAACTTCAAGTAGCAACTCAAGGGAGCAAAATTTGGGCGTTTCAGCGAGCTCACCTCACCACGCTGGCACAAGGCGTTACCGTTTCGATGAGACGAAATGATGAAATACAAACAAAGAACAGAATACGAAAACACATTCACAGGAGGCCGGTTGCGCGGGACACCAACTTCCCGCATAGGAGAGCTAGAGAAGAAAAGAATGAAAGATTAGGCTTATGTATTTAACTACAAATCATTAGCCAGGACAGACTTCTGCAACAAGTGTCGCTGATTCTGTGGAGAGTAGCTGTGGATACAAATGAGGAGCTTTAATTAACTGCTGAGGACAGACTATCAACACACCTCCCTAGTGCATCTCAGGCCGCCAACACAATGTCCCTGAGGAGCGCTAACTTCCCAAGGTAAGATGAAGGATAATCCCTTTCAGCGTCACCCCATCGTGAGACGTTTTCCTCATATGCTCGAAAGTTGTTGCCCAAACAAGTTTTCATTTCAGTTTGATGCAGCCAGACTGCAATATGTGGTCGGAATGCAAGCAGTAGTTACGGTTTGGCTGTGACCATCTGTAAAAAATATTGATGAAATTATTCGTCTTAGTTATGGTTAGCAAAGAAAATGTTATAGTTCCAACTCAGGGCTTGGGCTCGAGCATTAAAAGTTGAGGATGGTAGAATTTTTTAAGAGCATCTCTAGCAAATCCTTGCCTTTATGTCAAACTACAAAAAATTTTCTTTTGTCTTCATTTCGCATGTGATACTTGAGGTTTGCTCTTTGGCGTGCCTTGTGTCAGTTTCCTTCTATTTCACAATGTACTACGTACTTGATTTCTTCCCCTCAAATCGGTTAGCCTGATATTTCCTTACCGTTTCATATCGCACCACTGGCGGGCATTGCAACCCAATGCTTGCACTTCGCTTGTTGCTTGACCTTGGTTTTCATTTTATCTTCTAACCTTGCAGCTTTTTCCTCGTAACCAATATCTTTCCTCTGTTTCGTTTTCTGGTTGTTGAGAACAGCTCAACTTTGCCGGAAACCTCAAAAGTTTACTTCTGTCACGTGAAGTGCCCCAATAAATTTATCTGTCACGTAATCGTCTGGCTCCTAAATAGTCTTGGAACAAGCTCAGCCGCCACGGCTTCTGTCGGTTTTTAGGGGACATGGCCATTCGTAAAAAAAGGTGTTCATTTTCTGTGAGGTTAAGAGAAGTTATAAAACAAGAAAAATTTATTGGAAATTTTCAAAAGGTTTTCTAAAGGTTGGGGCCTTTGAGTTGTGCATGTCATTGGAGATAATACCAATTTATCAATGGAAGCGAACAACTTGCACCAAAGCAAAAGCTCTTTCTGATCGATGATGTCGAGTTGTTCTCAAATCTTTTACATATAGGATTTGAGTTAAATTGCGGAAAGGAAAGCGTGAAATCATCCTGTGGGCGTGTAAATAATTCCTCAGATTTATACGTCACGTTTTACATTAAATTATTCACATAAATGCACCTTGTGTTGAATGCTTCTGTGACAAATGTTCACACAAATGCAAATACATGTTCTCCTTTTCACTTTTCCGGCAGTATCAAGTGACTGAATATTCTCGATGAATTAATTACAAATATGAATAGAATGACACAATGAGCAGCTGGACATGAGTGAATTTTCACCATAGTTTCAATTTATTGAGCCCAAAATTCAATCGAAATCACTAATTTCCTCGAACTTGCCTGTTGTTGCCTGGAAACCGACTCAAGTAAGTGCCACGGCAGTGCGGCACATTCGCAGGCTGAAGTTCAGTAGTGGACAAAACTTCTTGAACTTCACATGCTATATTGTTACTAGGTCACAGGACATGAAAGCTTCACACTGAAAATCGTTTTACGCATTCATTAAAGTTCTAAAAGTTCTTCAAGGAAGCTTGCATTTTTCTAGAGATCACTATGGTGTTTTAGTGGAAGGAATAGCTTTAATTTTAAATTGCAATATGAATCAAAGTAAATGCAATCTCTTCAATTACTCAAATAGAACTTAGAGACATTGAAAACATTCAACTACCTAGCATGCGCTGCTCATCGAGTAATCATCGTTACACCTTGTGTGAACTCTTGATTTTATTTTACGTTTTAAGAAAAGTCAAAATGTACTTGAGAACCGCAATTAATTTCGAAACTGTATGATGTTAGTTTTTGTGCACATGTATTGCATGTACACGGTGGCAGCGATAGGAGTGAAAATAAACCACTTCTCACACAGACGGAAAAATATGATCAGTTACCTTTTTTGTAACGCCTCAAACTTGTAGCACGAATGATTTTCCATGGTTTGAGTGATACTTGCAAACGAGTAGGTTTCTTACTTTATGATATGAAATCGTTCAATAAATAATTTTTTTAATCATAAAATTAACGTTTTCCTCACGTGTCTTAGCTGTACAGTATTTTAAAACTTTTCAATTTCAGCTCAGAAACACGATGGTTATTGTTGTCCTCAAAATAAGTATTACTCAAATTCCTTTAAGTCGTAGTTCATCTAAACTCGTCACCATTTCACAGTACTGCTCCGCCTCCAATTCGAGCTCCAGTGCAATAAACACGTGCCATTTTACTGTGTGCGGCGCTGTTCCGTCTCACGCTCTCCCCTCTACCCAGAACTCATTACGGTTGATTATCAGGATTTTATGGGTTTGACATCTGTTAATCGTTGACCTTTTGATGATTTACAAGTCTTTCAATTATTTTTTCGCCGAGAACACGATCAAGTAAGTTAAGCATCAGTTACTTAAAAACAATATTCACATTAGTTAAAAGTTGAAATGTGATACATGGTAGAGAACTTTTGTGAGAACGTAGGGCTTGAAACTGAAAGTTGTAATAACTGTGGACGGAGGCTTTTCATTAGGGTGGCTCCACATTTTGTTCAGTGTCGCTTGAACAGTTAATAACAAATGTTCTGACCTCTCAGTTTTAAATGTAATGTGTAATAATATTGCCGATGAAATTTTGCCTTCACAACGCTAACAACAAGGGTTAATAACAAATGTTCTGTACTCTCAGTTTTTAATGTAATGTTTAATAATATTGCCGATGAAATTTTGCCTTCACAACGCTAACAACAAGGGTTAATAACAAATGTTCTGTACTCTCAGTTTTTAATGTAATGTGTAATAATATTGCCGATGAAATTTTGCCTTCACAACGCTAACAACAAAGGATCGTGGGAGGTGTTAGTAAGCAAAGGTGAATAATTTAGCTTGAGAAACAGCATGAATAAAAGAAGTGTTTCTAGATAAAGTTAACTTCAATTTCCAGACTCACGAAGCATACAAGTTATGCTACCACTGAAATATGGAGGGCTAGCAGAGTTACTTTTCGAGGTGGAACTATACGCAGTAAGAATGAATACTCTGATAAACTTTTCATAGTTTTTCCATGTCTTCGTAGCCTAAAATTCTTGATCTTGTTGAGTAAGTGACCATTTTGACTCACATGATTGAATTCTTATAATAAAATAATTCTATGGTGATGGAATAAAATTTTGAACTGAACGCGTTCCTGTTCAATAAAATTTATCCATCAGCCAAAGTACCCGAGTAGAGAAAACGTCTTGGCAGTCACCGGGTAATCTAACTCGGTCATTGCCCCTAGCTGAGACACGCCTATGATCCATAAATTGCTAGAGACACCCAATAAAACGGATGATGGAGACCGATATGGCGCTGGCTGTTGGTGGCGGAATTGAGGCTAGTGTGGCGACAGCGACGGATTCTGAAGGGGTCGTGACTGACTCGCGCTCGGCTGGATGATGACCACGTGTCGCTTTTGTTTCGGCCATCTCATAGTGAGCATCTCTAGCGCATAAAAACGGACGAAAAAATAAGCACAACACATCACTTCTGTTGCGACCACCTCATAGTGAGCATCTTCAGCGTATCCAAACAGATAAAAAAATACACACATTGAATAACAAAATGTACGTAAATCTACATTCTTTTAACAGGAAAACATTCATTGTCACGAATCTACGTGTAAGTGAAGTGGAGTTGCTGGGACAGCCGCAAGAGCTGCAGTTTATGGGGGTCGTCAGGTACCTGGTCCCACTCACAGTCGCCATGTAATTACAGTTAAATCGAGGCTCGTAATCCCATTGCCTGCTCCTGCTTATGCCTGGGCTAGCTGAGTGGCAAACGCTCCTTACGGTGAGTGGAAAATTCATTAGCATTTAACTGATTACTGTAGTGCATATACATTATAATCCAACACTGGTAGATTATGAGAGCTCTTAGAAGAAATGTTAGGATAAAAATACTAGGAAATTTATTGATAACTATCAATAAAGAAGTTTGAAGTGACGTTAATTTCTTTGGAGGAAATATAAAAAGTAAACTTCGATAAATTGGCACTCTCATAAAGATGAATAAGGAAAGAAAATTTATTGATGAAGGATATCAATCAGTGAGATTTTACTCACTTCCACACATTTGACTAGGAATTTGTACGGCAGAGACGCCGTTATGCGTAGTGATGGTAAGGTGGAGAGATAATATGCGTGTAGTCATTGTGAAGTGAGATGCATATTTGGAAATTATGGAAGGGGTGAAATGGGGGAATTAGAGACTGGTATGGGGAATGGTGTTTTTTATATTGAAATAGAATGGGTTTTTGTTTTGTTATGGACAAAAGTTGTTCAGTCCACTGCTATCCTCAGCAGCTGTTACCTTCTTATGAATTAAGACAAAAGTTGAAACCGTAATTTAAACATAAGATTAAATAAAAAATATTCAGCTCAATAGCAGGACTGTAAAAACATGGAAACAGATGAACAGGGATGAATGACGCGTTACACAGAGGGAATGCACAGGAAAAAAATGTGAGCGACGGCTCAACAGGCAGGGGAAATCCAAGCAGAGGCATTTTAGAGTAGCCAACGTGAGACGGCAGATGTAAGCTCTCTAAATCAAGGTTGGTTGCAATAAAAAGCCGTGTGGACCATTAAGGAGATCATTGAGGGACGAGAAGAGAAGCAGTAATGCTCGTATGGGCTGTCTTTATCGGATATTCGTAAAAATCCTTCATTTTAAATTTATGCGTCTTCTATTTTCGGCTGAAGTCAAATCGGGAGGATTTGTTTAAGCTGGCGTGGGTCATATAGAGTAGAATGTGACCTGATTCTGTAGAATGAGATAGTACATTAAGTAATGTCTGGGGTAATTATAAAATTTATTTATTGAAATATTTCATCAATGAGGAAATGAGTTAATATTTAATTGATATTTGTAAACTTGGCCCACAAATAACAGCAATTTGCTAGCATTAATTCTACATAATGTGATGCAAAACTTCATTCATTCTGCATTCTGTTCTTGTTTTAACTAAAATCTTCCCTCACCCTCAATTGTTTGTTTCAACGAAAGAAAATAGTTCAAAGTGCGATACTCGATTTTCGATTTTTAAATAAATCTGAAGTATAGTGGACAGGAGAGCAGTCTTTACCGCTCAAGAAAACGAAAAAAGGAGATAAATTTCTGAGTGCACTCGGTGGATCGACGAAGCTACAAACCTCGTAACACAGGCAGCTATTAATATAATTCTTGCAACGGGGCCGCATAACTCAGTAAGGTGGATGGGAGCACACAGGGACTCCTCATTGAGGAAAGAGTATAGCAAATGCAGAATTTCAACTAAAATAAAACGTTTGAACGTACTATCGATTACAACGTTTAAAATCCGCTGTGAATTGGAGTCCACAGCAATGTTGCTGTTGGTGATGGATTCTAAATAAATTTGGGTCTTTAATGGAGGCAACGGTCACATGATAACGTAGAGCTAACTGCAGCTTTTAAAAAAAACATCAATGATGACCATAGCATGACCACACCCCCAGCAACCGAGTGAGGCAATTCCGCAGCCATGAATAGCCAAAAAAGCAATGCAGCACAAACACTATGGTAATCATGACCACTATGACCACTAATTAATGGCCATAATTATGACCACTTGAATCAGCATAGCAGCAACACCGCCAGTAATTCTAGAAGATTAACAGCATACAAAACTACCCGTGGCTGGAAATTACATTGAAGATTTTTGGTAAGAGATAACCAAACATCAAAAACGAAGATGGGATCGCCTGCGTCATCTAAAATTCACGCAAAACTCAGTGCGAGAAATGTTTTTGCGTGTAATAATAGCGGTTCGAGCTAGCAAGTAAGCAGTGTGAAATTTAGTGAAGATACGGCATCTGGATGAGTGGCCAAAGGATTAGAAGAAAATCTCAATGAAAAATATTTCAAAAGGGTTGATATTGTTCACAAGGGATGTTAAGTGTATTTCAAAAGAATAATAAACTCATGTTTCAGTGTTGTAAATGAACATTGAAAAGGCCAGCAATAAAATTTGTTCATTCAGGGCTAGCAGGAAAATTTGCTGGCAATGCTGCACTGGAAAAACTGAAATCTCCACAGGGCGAACTATAGGTTTGTGTGCATTATTTGTACAGTTTTTTTATAATTTTTTTCTGTTTAATGAGTGATTTTCTACACGCTCCGCATGGCTTATTTCTACAGTTGCAGATATTTCCTGAACTTTAATATAGAGATCACATTTATGCTCTTTTTCCATAGTAGAAAGGATTAGGCAAATTGATACTGCATAGAGCACAGTAGCTCGGTGAAAGTTTCTTGTTTCGAACTATACTCAGCGTTTCTCAACGCAACAGCTCATGGCTTGTTGTCTCTGCGGATGTCTTGAGTTTTAGAGAGACCCTGCATCATTAATTGATGTAACTCACAATTTTATCGAACTACTCATTCTGTACATTAAGTAAATTCGTTTAGTAACTTTAAGATAACCCATGTAATTAATGGATGCAATTCACAATTTCACAAAACTCTGCGTTAACTACTCATTTAGTACATTCAGTAAATCCGTTGCCACTTAGCATTATTAAAGTTCAAGATCTTGCCCTAGCTGGTCGCCAGACTGCTGCTGAGGTAACGACCTCTGCTGCTACCGAGGATGCCCTGGCCAGCTACAATCTTCCCTCGCATGCTATGTGTCTCATTATTTTGTGAATAAACCATTTCCGGTGCTGCCAGAGCCTGACGTCTACCACACTATACAGTAGCATGAGATCTACCCCTAGCTATTACCATAGCGTGAGGTCTACCACAACATAGCATGAAATCTACCTCTAGCTAGTACTATAGAGTGAAGTCTACCACACTATAGCAAAAAATCTACTTCTAGCTAGTACTATAGCGTCAGGTACGGAGTCAGAGACCCAGGATTCAAGTGTGAATGCCTTAATCTGTAAATGAGCAATCTGAAAGCCACCCCTCACAATTACAATCGCTGGTAGTCTCAATTTTTCTTCAACAAGTCTTCCTGTTATTCAATTTCCATGTAAAACTTAAAAGTTAATACTTTCGTTCAGAGAAATAGAATGTATTTAGAACTTAAAAATAGATGATGCCGTTACTAATGCAACGCTATCTGACAAGATTTCCGTGCATTTTTCAATCCTTCATTTCATGAACAAAAGTTCTTCACAGCCAGTAACAGCGAAGCGTGCGTGTTCCACATGACATTTGAACTTATCCTCTAGAGTTTATTCGGCACTGTATCTTCTGCGGAATTCTCGCGAATATTGTTTAGTGTCACCTCGACAGAGGCCTACAGCTGGCCACGCTGAGGCGATTCAAGCTGCGTTGGCGTCTCGTGACCAGTGCGCCGGGCGAACAAAGGGGCGACTATCAGCAGTTTTTAAGTAAAAACTCAAAGTTCATCGTCCGTACAAGCTCAAGATATATTAAAAACGAAACACCTTAGTTAATTTCTCCCACATCACAATCGCTTTTACATTGAAATTACTAATTTTTTCACGTTTTAATGCAAAGATGAAATACGAGTTCATCGAGTGGGAAGGTTTCTGCATCAACTCCTCCGACGATATAATCTTCTCCATTTCCAAACTCACTACAGGGACTGCGTTCTTTGGTTAGGTGACGCCCAGATCATGGATCGAATCGAAGACTTAGTCTGCCAAGCTCTGCATAGCCTAGGTGCGTAGAAAATGGGGAAGGTGTACATTGTACAGGGAATACATTTTATTTCAAATAGCACTGAGCATGACAAAAAAAAATTAGGCAATGGGGTTCTTCAATTAGGACAGATGCAGTCAACTGATAACATTCTTTTACCATGAATTCCGACCGTTTTGAAGTGATGGCGGAATTTTTGAATGGCTTAACAGAGAATTAAAGTTAAATCAAAATTTCTGGGTATATGAAATAGTCTGATTGATCTTGAAAAGCTTTGCAAAGAAGTATCTCCATGGGGTTAGATTGTATAAACAATAAAACAGATCTACATTATTCTGAAGTAAATCACTACGAGAGAACATATCACATGAAGGCCACTACGCATCCTCTACTTCTAAATCCTCTGTAAAATTAAGCCAGCCAAGTAGGACAGTGTTCAGTTTCATGAACGAAACGAGGTAAATAAGCGGTGATGGAAATTTGTCACGCAGTCAAACTAGAGTCATTTGTTCCGTTTTTATTCCATTTTTGCCAAGTGCATCTAAGAACCAGGCACTCGTTTTACTGCATACATCGCGTCATGTAAAATATTGAGCAGTATTTCAGCAAAAATCCAAATATCTGGATGTAAATTTCTGAATTAATGTTAAACTCATAATTTCAATCAAACAAAGATCGATGAAATTTACACAGAGTCCTTTCTTAAGATTTCAGTAAAAAGCTTTCTTCGTCTCCCTTCAATAATAGAGAGAGCTGGAATTTTGAATGCAATCAAAGGCATCAGCAACAGTCAATTTAAAACATTAGATTAGTGTCCGTTGAGCTTGATACTTCATAAATTTAGCTTTTCTGTGAGAACATAAATTAAAACCGATTTTGAAAAACAAGCAGAGCTAAATTACTCTCAAAATTCTAAATCGTTCGCAGATATTTCTCCAAAGATTTTCACAATTTTCATCTTCTATGAATGTACATATTTTTCAGGAAATTTAAGTTTTTATTTTAGCATCTTGATTTCTCTTACTTGGTGTTAGTAATTTTTATTACGAACACTCATGTAAAGCTGACCCTTCCTCATTTTTCATGAGCTGCCTAAGAACTAAGAGCAAATTCGGTGCTTCCAGAGTTGTCTACTTAAAATAATTTGATATTTTATTTACCATGTCAACTACAGTTTTAGTTTTTTAATATAGTTTGGGTATTCCCTCGGTGTAAAAAAAAACATGTAATCATTTCAAAATGAATCTATTAAATCTCACTTTATATTTTCACAGAATTCGCCTACGCTCAAAACGTTCGACCGAAATGGTTTTGAGATTTCTGGTCATCATTTCTTTCCTTGTTAACTTTCTGTTACTTACAACTTGATTTTTTTATGCTTGCACCCATGCTTGTGAGGCAGGACTGGCATGACGACACTCATACCTTACCAAAACGTGTTTACTCTCCTATTTAAACGTGTATACTTTCCTACCAAGTACCTTCGCCATCACCGACCGACGAAATAAAATCAGCTAATGCTTAGAATTTATGGTGAGCCTGAGCAAGCCTCTCTCATTCAGTCGTGGGAGAAAGCTCAGTGAACGTACTCACGGAACTACAGGCTCTAGAGGTTGATGTTGAGAGTCAGCTGCCGAGATGTCGCTGACGTAGCTGAAGATCGTGCGTCACTGTCGCTTCACAGAGGAGGCATAATTGTCCATGGCCATTGTTTGATCTGAAAAGAGGAAAAAGAATACTTCGATTATCTATTTTTTTACGAATCAAATGCACGTAGTCCTAAGCATCATACATATCAGATGATGAAGCACGCTACCACTCTGCTACACCTGAATTAGCAGGCTACAACGCATACAGCTTAACCACAAAGATGTGAGCATGAACAGTGACCTATTTAACATAAATACTCATTTCATTAGGAAGACTTTTATCATTGGCTTTATGAGGCTCTAATTACGAGTGTTTTTCTCAATTTGGTTTCATTTCTTCTAAAAATCGGTGCAATATAGTGCTAAATAGCACAGTATCGTTGAGGCTAGTCCCCTAAAATTTTCAATTACAATTTTCTTCCCCTAAAAAGTTAATAAGTGTAGTCTTTAATAGTGGTAACAATTCCTCATTTTCAATTTACTGGCTCCAACGGTCTGCTAGCTTTTCGATGCCTGCATCGAAAAAACCCCGCTGGATTTCGAATTGAAAAACGTTCGAGGCCATTTTTATGGCCGTCAGCATTTTATAAGTTTCATTGCTTAAGTGATGCTGCAGGGATCTGAAAGGAAGATGATCGGCTCATGCGAACTCAAGTGCAAAAGGCAAATGATGTAATTTCTTGTCTAGGACAAGAAGCAGAAAGCCCAATATCGTACACGAAGTGTTGAATTTATCACACTGTCGAGGACAGATGAAGCGAGAACACTTTTTTTGATTGAACGCAATTAAAAAAAATTCTAAAAATTTTAGGCGGAAAAATCGTCTGTCGTATTTCTGCGTTTTTCTAGAGATTCTGATGAATAATCGCATCGAGAACTGACGTTGAATAAAGAAGAAGAGTTAAAAGAAGAGTTAAATACTTTGTCATCAAAATGTAGATGGGCAACCATTCTCCTGGCAAACAACGTGGAAACCAAACAGGATGGAAAAAGTTCAAAGACTTCCTACGCATCTCAAACGCACTACTATTTCACCTATGGCCCAAACAATCTACTCTCTAATCATTGAAGGACCTGTGAAATGCTAGGATAATAACTCATTCATTAGTGAGAAATCGCAATGCCAAAAACCCGCATGAGTTTTCCGAACAATGAGGAATGTCGATAAAATTATAATCAGTTTATGAGCTTATATCTGAACGCCAAGGCACATTTTTAGCTGAAAATTTCTCATGTTTGCCAGCCAAGTACGTTCTCAATCCTAGTAATTTTTTCACTGCATTAACCAATCATAAAATAACATATTCTGCAAGCTGACTGCTGGCATGTGAGTAGCGTTATTAGCTCGGCGTCGTGAGATGGGGTGCTTGGGAACGACGGGCCGCCGGTGACGCCAAATGGTGCGCAATTCTTGGAATTTCCTGCCTGGCAACTGCAATTCCTGAGCGATGAAGAGTCCAACAGTGCTATCAGAGTCGGAATTATACATGACGTGCACATCTGCGGGGGGCGGCTGCTATTTTGAACGTCCTGTCGTGGTTGAGCACCACTCGATGTACTCGCTAAAATATAGTTAGGGTACCGGCAGCATCTTTTGAGAACTGAAAGAAAGAACTCTAGACTAATTACATTCATTATTGCATACTGATCGCTTGTGGTAATGCACACTGCTAGCTGATGAGCATTACACATGTTCCTCGTACCTTTCGTTGTAAATGTAGCTTGTGGTGCACGCATCTGTCTTCTTCGAAATGTGAAGATTTGTCTTCAAGCTTGAACGCGATCGGATGCGCATCACTCTCACAGATTAAAGGAAGAGGGGCCCACATTAGCTGAGGAACACGCACGGCTTCATAACTTACTGCTCAAAGCGGGTGCACCACTGCGACAATTGGAGCAAAGTTTTCTCCCTATCCTACAGCTGACCGGCTCAAATATTTCCACTTTAAAATGATGAGATCGCATGCTCCATGTATCAAGATCTTTTTGTTTGCTACGCTGGACCAGGGCATGATCCGTGTTTCATGAATGCAAATATGGTTACAAACTACATGAGCATTTAGAATGAAAATTCACGTGCATCAGCAACCTAATACCACACCTTACTATATATTGCATTCGTTCATTGCATGTGAAGATACAATCATTTTCGTGTACAGTTATTTAGACAACATTCTTATTCCGGCTTGTGGGAGTAACTAATGATTTAAATTTGAAAGAATACGAACGTAATAGTTTCGAGAGTCAATTTGTCGATATGAAACCATACATCAAGATTTAAATACGAGGAAAGTTATCGAAAGTTACAATTTAAGGAATTTATGAGGGATAATAATTTGGGATATATTTCTAGGATTTAATGTTACGAAGATTTATTGAAATAATGAATTGAAAAAACTTCGTGGTTATCAATAAGCCTCCGAAGATAGATAAATTCTTTGAATCAGAGAATTCGAATAATGGTGAAGGTAGTGTGTAACTACGCTCTGAGGAAGATGGTAGAGTGTAAGTGCGCGAATAAATACGAGGTTAGGCACAAAAATGCAACTTAATATTCAATTGGCGTTCAATTCTGAATAAACTAGGTTGACATCAGTTAGAATGTAAAAAAGACAATTCACGATATCGAGAAAAATACATGCAGGAAGGTCGGGAATTCGGAGGGAAGTGGCAGAGCACTCAAGAAACGGAGGGACGCTCTGCATATTTAAGTGGCTTCGGAAAACAGCCGCGCATTCTTCGATTTACGAGAGTGACGCATGACGACAAACTTTCACAATGCAGTCATAATGCTACAAATTTGGGTTGAGAAGTGCATAATAAATTTTGTAGCGGTCTCTTGACATTGTGAAGTGAGGGGGCTTTGCAAAATAATTTCTCATTTGGAGAATCTGAACTGAAATCTTAAACAGGAAGTTGGCATGGTAGTAAGCCGGCTGGCTGAGTAGTGAGGCCACCACATTGCGAATGGCTCACTTTGATTTACCTTTTCCGTCTTTACCCGTCATTCTGCGCACCAATGCATTTTTTGCTAGTGTTGTTTTCATTTGGGAGTCATCAAGGGTTTTTGTTGCATTCGTACATGCCAATATCAAATCATGAATAACTCATATATTTTCATTGAATAACAAGAACTGAAATAATTCATTTCGTTGTTATTGCCTTCTTGCTGATGAGAACCTGTTGCTGCATAGGATTTTCTCCCTATATCTTATTTTCCATCTCTTTTTAAACCTTTTTCATTGTCTCTTCTACCAAGAGTTTGAACTCCCTCTATATCACCGAATGTTCTAACATCAGCAAAGAGAATTAGCGCGCGGTGACAATTTACAGGCGACTAAAAGCGTGAACAGCTGTCCATAGCTCACATATTATAATATACTACACTGTTTCGAGTGCCAAAATATGTGATGTATATTCAGACTACATAATGAGTATAGATCGTTGTTATTTAATTTTATGGTAACGAAGAGAATTTTAGTTGCCAATCTACATTAAAAGACTTATGGAAATTGGCTCTTATTCTAATCTGAAAATTTTGTGAAGGATTTTCTTAAACGAGTTTGAATAATCACGAACGGAATCTACATAATTAGTAACCTCTTAGAAGTAGTACTAACCCCCTCAATAATTTCATGCCGTAATGTGATAGATATCGTGACTTATGATCCCGGATAACTAGGCGGTCTATGAGAGCTTTCCTAATTAGGCCCAGTAATCTAAGGGTTTACTCTGTAATTTTGAGCACAGCTAGACCAATCAGTGGCCAGTGTTTTGAAACCAGAGAATTGATTTTTTAATTAAAACATCTTTACGAAACTGGTAGTGATTAGAAAATGAATTATAGAAAATGTTACGAGGTCGAAGTTTAGAGCTACGGTTTTCCCGACAAAAACTTATCTAAAAACTGTCGCTTTGAAAATCAAAATGTGCTATCTCCTTTCTCAATTCTAATCCCTACAAAATCAAAAGGAAATTTTCTAGGGATCAGAATTATTGGTACCTCTGCCGTCACACAGAAAAAATGAAAACAACTTCGGATCTCAATTTAATTGATTAATTTGTTGATTTGGCCACGGAGATATTTCTAACAAGCGCCAAATTTTGCTCTAAATATGCATACTCTTCAGTGTGACTAGAGACGGGACACAAGTCCTAGATAACTCAATAAAATTATCACATTGACATAAAAAGTGAGTTTCAACTGAGATGCTTTACATCAAACGGAAGAAGCCGCATGTTCTTGAGAAGGGTCACAAATCATGAGTACCGACGGCGCCCGAAGCGACGAAAAAGACGAAATCTCGAGAAGGAGCTCGAGTAACCACGCAATAACCTTCGACCAAGCCATTCTTCTTCATTACGCTCTAAAAAAATGCGATCAACTGGACAACTTTGACAGCCAGATTCTCTTGCAGCTAAGCGAAAAACTTCGGAGTCATTCTATATTGTTTAGAGCGTGCAGTGGAGGGAGAAAATAGTGTATACGCTGAACGACATATTGAGTCTAGTTCAATGCACCTCACACTAATATCAAACGGAGGAAACAAACTTTCAAAAAATTATTTGCTCATGAATTGTTGAAATGTGTTGAAAGTCTTCTGACACGTCACTTCGAAAAATTTCATAGTTGCAATAATATTTGTCTTTGTGCAAGTCATCCTATCTATCCCATTGGAAGATTTAGCGATACGAAAAAAACCTTAGAGTTTCCAGCATAAAATAGATTTCCACTCACGAACAATTCCCAGCCAGGGCATAAACTTAAGAAAACTATTCATTTCATGAAATTGTACTCTGGAACTGAAATAAAATTCATTTCTTATATTAGGAGAGAGTAAACAGCAGCATACATATATAACAACGACAGAGCCTCGGACAAAAACCAACTGTATACGATCCATGTAGTTTTGATCGTTGCTCAGATTCAGTTGATTAAAACAAGCATGAATTTGTCTTATATAATCCATGCGGAATATTAATGCTATGGAGTTAGAATGACGTCACGAAATTCAAATTCAGTTTCGTCTGGAATGAGTGTGTGATACATAAAATTATTTCGGAATAACACTCATGAGCGGAGCTTTTCTTAAGCGGGGACAAGAAAACACTTTTTTAAAGGGACTTGAATTTTGTACAATCTTTTAAGGTGGAGGTGAAGCGCATCTTTGATTTTATATGCTACCAAGCAGCCACAAAATATGACTTTACGGACGGAAAATCTCATGACAACTCACAATTTGAATAAAATTTTTACACTAGTTTCACTGTGATGAATGCATAAACCCAATTGTTGTGTAGGTTATATTGAGTGCCTTTTTTTCTATTTGAACAATTGATCCTAACATTCATGAAGAGGGGCTGAGGAAATTTACTATTTATAAACTCGAGTGATTAGTAATGGACTCCTTTATTATTCCAGGTACAAAATTCTACGACCTGAAAAATTAAAACAAAAACTCAATTTTTGCGAATGCTTTTCTTCGTTCATCGAGAATAGATGCCCACAGGATTTTGTGGAAATATACCAAATCACATATTTATGCTATAAGTTTCTTCTCAAAGCAGTGTCTATAGAATTTTCAAGGCCAGTTTGAAGTTTCTTTAATGAAAAGAATGCAGTCTTATTCCTTAATGCATGGTCAATCGCAATCACGTGCAGTTTTCACTCATAAATGCATGGTACTGGAGTTTGGACAAGATTCTCAACAAAGAGCTTGCTGTCCATAGGTATTCTTTTCGTGGATTTCGCCATCTGATATACTGATGAACGTCTTTACCAGAACGCTAATGACGAAAGCTGAAGCTCTAACCCTAAAAAGTGACATTTTTTGTTGCAGAGACCGTCATTTCAGTATTTCATTTTTCTTGTAAATTGTGACGCTTATTCAAAAATTTTCGTTTTCTTGGCGACGAGCTGAACACTTTCGCTTCTTGCAACGTGTCTCCTTCAAAGCTCAGGTACACTTTCCACGCAAGTGATATAGACTTTTTACCATAATCGAAATGTGAGAATCCTTTGTCGTGTCAAAAATTATTCCTCAGGTTATTCCCTGAGCAATTTAAATATATTTTAAAATTTGAATGTACTGTCTCTACGTAAGTATTCAAATTTAAATCTATAGGAAAGTATTAATACATTATAAACAGTCCTGATATCAGACTAAATGATACTTCTATACACTAAGAACTATGAAAGAAAGCTTTACTTAAGTAAGGGCAAGAAATCATTTCTGTACCGAAAGCACCCGCCCGAACCAACAAGCGTCTTGCATCTCTTCCGTCTGCTCTTGCCTCACCAAGCAAGCAGCCTCCATGCCCGACTGGCTCTTGATAAGAAAGTAACAACAACTCGTACAACGCACTAGTTCAAGTGCGACTGCGTAAGCAGAGAGCTGCCCCATTTGTTGGCAGTGTTTTCTTGGCATCAGTGGGGGCTTCTTAGTCTTTTTCATCATCAATGAAAGCTTTGAGGTTTTCACCATCCCTCAGGGAAAAATGCGCAAGACAAGCTTTACAAACACAGCCACCTCAAATACCGCACGATCAAACACAGCTGCTCTGGGGAGGCGTTTCATCTATGGAAGACGTCGAATCGAAGAAGTGGAGGTAACCTGCAGAAACGAAGATCAATTTGGTAATGTTGCAGTCTTCAGCAGGAGTTTTAAAAATGAACATTTCCTAGCAGACTTGCAAGGTCAATCATGTCAGGCTGATGTGCTGGCGAAAAAACTGAAGTCACACTAGTAAGAGAGAACATGTAAGAAGAGTGTGCCAACACCATTTTTCGTATAAAAAGCTTCACAGAGGACGAACCAGCGTACGGGAGAGTGAGAGAGTCAAATTTGTACCGATAAATTTTTAGAATGTAAAACTGAAAATTGTATTTGTTTAGCAAGCGCAAGCAGATTTGAAGATGAGATAGGTCACAGGTGGATCAATAAATGCGCACGGGGATATTGTGACACTGGAATAAAGTCTTCAAAATACCTGAAGCTGCTCGCACATCACTTTGAACTGGCTATAACACAATTGTTACAAACGTGTAAGAGTTTTTCTTCGAATTTTCAATCTCTAGAAAGGGTATTCAAATAAGATTCAGTTCAAACTATTAAAGCTTTTAAATTCGAGACTACCTTGAAATATGCGCAAGTACGTCGTGTACCCGGCTAAGAACATTTTCCATCTTAAACCCAGCATGAACCTGATTGAGTTTTTGAAGCTATCATATTTGCATCGCTGTCACCATTTTTCAGTTGTTCATTTTACATCATTTTACCATTTCTTAATTGAAATTACACTTATTATAGTTAATACTAGGTGTTTTTAGAGATGTAGTAACAATAAGGTTCTGGCTCTGCCATAGTGTCGTCGGCCAGCGTCAAACGTTCAGGAGCTAACACGCTGAAATAGGTGATCACAAGGCAACCTGCGAGAAACAGAAACATATTCTGGCTAATGCTGTTTCAGCAGGCGTAGTCTAAACAAGTCTATTATGTTGTACCGAGAGGTCATGGTTAAACTCAAACTTCAACATCTTTACTCGTAAGAACTGTATCAACAAGTAGTATTTATAGCTCTTTCACTCAACAGTACCATGAATAAACTAAAGATTAAGCTTGGAAATGACAGCCATGAAGCCCGTAACAGGAGCGTAAAAAACAGATGTAATAAAAAATTGTAGGATGATAAACTTGCTCACTAGGGTACTGAAATTAGAAGGGGGATTACATAGGTATCATTTCTTTCATTCCTTAGAATTGTGAGCCAATAATTTGACTGCACGAAAAGAAACCGTGAACAACAACGATTACGAGCATTTGTCAACTTTTCACGAATAGTACTTTTGATTGATGAGTTGATTTGTTTTGCTCGTTATTGCCATGATTTGCATTTTATGACCATTTCTTTTCAGATGAACTTCATGCAGTGAAATGGAATTCATAACTCATGTGAACTTCACCTTGACGACGATATTTTAGGGAATTTCTCTAAGAACATGAATGATCGTAGAATAATGCAGATACACGTACACAGTGAGGTTTCAACGATTTGCTACAGCTATGAAACAAAGTATCCCAGAGCATTAAAACTTCATGGTGTTGTAAGGCAACTTATATAAAAGCTATTTTGAGCATGAAATTTGTGTGTATTTGTGAACGATCAACAAACATTACCTTCAATCCACAAATTTTTTCACTAAAGACAATCCAATCTTTTCGAAACCATCAAATTTAAAAAGGCTCTCACGACATTTAACACATTTGGGTTCAGAGATGTCTCGCAGCTTTCAGTGATCACGGTATACCATTTGTTTCCCACCAGTGACCCTGACTGGCCCCCAACAACTTCATGCCGGACTTAGGCCGCCGTCACACGGCGACCAAATGGTAACGTTTCGTCATAATTATCTACAGTCAGCGGTACTACTCGGTCTATCTGGCGCCGCGAAACCGTCAGATTTCAGCCTTAGTTTGGGATCAGTTTGGTGACTGAAGACTGAAATCTGATTGTTTCGTGGCCCTGGACAGACCGACTAGTGCATGCCGTTGACTGTAGATGATTATGACGAAACGTTACCATTTGGTCTCCGTGTGACGGCGGATTAAGATGAGACCAAACCTCCGTGCTCCACAACTCCGAGTCAGCAAGCAACAGGTTTCCCATCAAGTTGTTGAAGTGTACGCCTCTTTCTCGACGACTCCCCCACCTAGAATTTCCTTCCTTTTTATTTATATATCTACGCATAGCGCAGAGATGAAGTTTTCATGAAAAAATGAAATACATAACAATTTGTTTTAATGTCCACTACCTTAGGTGTATCTTCTGCTATCCAATCCCATCCCAACATTTTATTTCAATTAACCATTCCTTTTACAACCACTTTCAGTGTAGGGTGACAAGGTAGTATTATTCTTAACCAGAAATCAAGATCTATTTTTGCGTTGTCAAGCATGAGATTTTATTTTCATTTCGTTTTCTGTTCTATGAAAAGATATCGTTTTCAAATATAAAAACATACTTTCATATCGTTTTCTCGCCGGTGTCTCAGTCATCACGCTCATTAGTGAAAACGACTCGATCTGGAGGTAGCCAGTGAGGCGTAATAGGTATGCAATAAATTGAAGCGATTTACGCAAAAAAATCTTTTGAATACATAATGAAATCTTTATTTAGCTGCTCTTCAAGCAATGTTTTAAACATTGTTCCTGTTAACTACGGCTAAAACGATGAAAAATACAACAAAAATAAGCTGGCAAAAAAAAAAAAGCAGTGACAATAAGTCTCTTCTGAGAGAAATTTGTAATTTTGTGGTACTTGTGTCGCACATCTAGGAGCAAGTGCAGTTCTATACGAACTCTAATATTGGTTTGTCTCTTAGTTTTTGAATGATCCAGTTGCGTATTTAGTTAACGAACGAATGGCTAGTTTCCAGGTTTGGTGCATGCTTTGCGTAAATTTAAACGATTTTTAGATCTCGTACTGAAATCAGGGCTTCATTTTAGGGTATTCCCCACAAAAATTCAAACGAGAGAGTGCATTTTGTTTTTATTTCAATCATCGCACATAGCATCAAGTTCCGGAGAAGCGCAGTGTGTGTCAAAGGACCGTGAGCTTCTGCTTAGAGGAAATAATTTGGAATCTAAATGATTCGAAAGATTATCGATTAATAAATGCCAGACACTTCAAATATGTTTCTGTTTATGGACTTGAATACCGTACAGGTCTAGTGTAACTCATCAGGTTGATTCGAAAACTACTCAATTTTCAGTAGGTTGCCTCAAACAAACAAAAAGTCAAAAGAAACCGCGTAACCAACAGTTCTTTTAGAGAACGGTCAAGTGAATTCGATGTGCTGGAAGACTCCCTACTTCTTTTGCTTCTCCAACGGTCAAGAAAATATTATGGGCAGCATCAGTGATTCTAAGAAACATTTGAATTGGATCGGCATCTTAGATTATACAAACTTTGGCTCCTGCAATGGATTTATTTACCTAAAATTTCATTGAAAAAAAACACGTCTTTACATAAGAGCAGTCCACCGCGCCAACCTTTCAATGTGGAGGACAAATAATACAGCTACAACTATCTGATCCGAAAGAAAAAACAGTATTTTTAAGCCAGCTAGATTACGACGTCTACCGTTGAGGCCACGGGGCTCATTCTATACGTCGTGCGAGACGCCCAGTGCTAATACCGCGCTGTAGTAAATGACTCAGAGCGAGGCGGCTGAAAAAGAGTAGAACTCGCCATAAGCCCAATGCTGTAAGCCAAGCTATTAGAGGGACCATTTGTTGTAGGAAGTCTTAGATACGGATAAGTCAAACATACGAAACGAAATATAGTACGAACAAAAATTGCTCACACAATGGATAGACAGGGCTTGACGTGAAGATATTCATCAAGAGATGTCACTTGAGAAATGAAAAAAAGATTGAAACAAGAAGGGATAAAGTAACTCAAGAATAATGCCGAAAAATCAAGGATAAGGTGGTTCTGACGGTGAAAACGTAAAGTATCCTCTAGAAACGAAAAACTACACACAAAAAAGCTGAATAATAAGGAAGAGTTTTTTGGCTAAAAAATTCTCCAATCACAGTTTGCCATTTTAAATAATTTTTTGAGAATATTGCTTAATTTTTTTAAACATTAAAAGACCTTCAAAATTTTGAAAATTCTTTACAGACCCTAAGCTTTCTAATTTTATTTCGAAAAAGCTCAAACGTAAAAATTTTAGTCTCAAACACCGACGTCAAACACCGACGTCTTCCAAATACTCTCACAAACACCGAACATTGCTACAGACTGCCAATTTCTGCACCTCGCAGCTGGTCAAAACATTTCCTTGTTCGAACTCATACCGAGCTGACGTGCAAATTTATGTTCAAATTAATGCACAGTTAATTGAATGAAATATTTTCAAGTTCATTGTAAATTTACGCACTCGCAATGATTTTCTACAATAGAATGTGTGCAAAGGATGGCAAATATTTATTTAATTCACTCCTAATTCCGGTATCTAATTCACAATCGATCAACGAAAAAAAAATTGAATGATCGCAACTTGTATACAACTGAATTTTGCGATAGCAAGTTCATTAGAGCAATGGACATTTTAACTGCACTTCGAAATCGGCAGTAAAATATCGGAAAATGATTCCACGGTTTTTCACTTATGCCTGCATTTATCGTAATCGCCAAAATGGTGAATTTCTGCACCGACTAAAGAACGCGAAACTCAACTAAAACTTAAACTTCGAGAGTTGGAAAACAACTTGTAAAGAGGACAACATCTTCAGATAACAACTTGTAAAGAGAGCAATTTACCACCATGTTAAACGCTGTGTTCATCAACTCACAGATAGCTAATAATTTGTTAACAAAACGAGTGCCAAGATACAAAGGTTATTCGACTCCATTGGGTAACTTTTAGTTAGGTCACAATGATCATAAATAGTTTGTAGCATACGGACAAAATGACCAAGACAACATTCATTTAAGGGGATCTACTACCCTGGACTTTACCTAATTTATAAATTTTTTACAAATGTCACTGTTGACGTTTCTATTGCATCTAGAGGAACGAAAATGCATACAGATATGTAAAATTGAATTCTGAACACATTTTCTTCTACATTTTTTTCTATTTTCGCAGAAAGAAAAAAGGTATTGTGCAAACATACATCATTTTGTGTTACTCATAGAATAACTTTTACCACGGTGCTAAACTACCCGGCCGAGTCTCACTGACAAAGTGGTCAATGCCTTTCCCGGTGTCGTAATGACGAAATGGCCCTCAACATGCTGAGAAACATCGTGTGACAAAACAGTCAATAATGTGCTGCCAACAGCCCTGCATATATCGTGCTCTGCCTGTGCTGCAGCTTCGTCTTTTCAGCATCAGATACTACAGCACCAACAAGAGTTGCTTGCACTTAGGGGATGACTAGTAACAGCTGTGTATGAAGTGCCTCGTCCATCATGTTCGATCTATGCCCTCAGATGTTGTGCTTTCCTTTTACGCAGCAGTACCATCTTGTGTGCTCTCTCCAGGCAGATGCCACACGATCAGTTCCTCTGAACGCGTTCGTGTTTTGTTTATCATGCAGCGAGGTCTGAGATTGTTTATAAGCAAATGGATGATATTTGTGAGAATGAACTAGATAAATAATTACTCGTATTTAAGGTGTAGCGATCAAGATGCGCGTTCCTATTTTCACGCAGGAAGAAAAAAAAAGAAGGCAAGCTCTACGACGGAACTTTTTCTAGAAAAGGCCCGAAGAAGAAGCCCTAAATCTGGGCCTGGCAGAGCAGAGCTCAGCTGACCCTTGCACTCTGAGCGCCGGCTTCAAGGTCATGGATTTTTTTACTGCTTCTCTATGGTATGCAAATTAGAAAAAAGTATCATTCACGTCAAAAGTTGGACCACTTGCGTGTTGAAAATGAATCTCATTTGCTAAGCAGGCACTAGGATGCATCTAACGGATAAATTTGTAGCCCTTGTTTTAATTCTGGAATAAAAGCGCTTGCGCCTGTTTGTTATGCTCTACGTGAGCTGGATTTGCATATCAGCATGTTTATTTAGAAATAATTCGGTGACTGCAAATGCGAGGGTTGGATGAGACCTCGGGCCGCATTTTTTTTAATTAAAAGAAGTTAACAATAGCGTCCTAATGCAATTGTTGTACCCCACGTTTATTTCATGTAATACACATTGCATTTAGTGGTGCTATTATAAGAATAGAATTTAAATTTCTATATATTACTGCAACTTCTGGTCAACCAAACACGTTATGTTGCGTAAGATGTTTGATGTTACTAATTTATTGAACGCTTGAGGAAATTGACTGCCAACATTCGTTCTGCATCCCGAAACTTGATTTGTCATAATCGAAAGAAATTCTTGCATTCTTCTTCGCCTTGAATACAACCTTTATTTAGTGAAAGGTTTTTAAAACTTTAACGTTAAGGTTGAACGGCCTTAGACTACCGACAGCACTTGATGCGAGATCCTCATTTTCTGAATATACATGTCCTGCCTTCATGCCAGATTGATCTTTGTGTGGTGAAAATTTCAAATTTCGACTGTTTTAAAACAAAATTTGAAAATTTTGAATGCAAAAACGGGAATCTGATACCCCTTGAAACAACCGTTGCGAGGACTCAACCACTTCCAAATATCGTGGCAAATAACAACACGTACAATGGCTCAAATTTTAATATCCGTCGTCGCAAACTTACTACCAAGGCAGAGAAGCTCTGCAGGCAGATTAAGTGAGGTTAAGACCTCAACTTACCCAGTAAAAACAACAAAAAGAAATGGCATACTCATTTGGGGACTGGATATCAACTAGAAGCAATTGACCGATGCGCTACGCCATTGCAACGAATAAAATATTGAAGCTATTCACCTACAGTTCCTTTATTCCTCGTGTACATTGTGAATATGAAATATTTTGTACATCTGTTGGGTGATACATTTATAAAATAGCCACATTTTTACGCTCTCCATTAATTTTAGGTGAACCGATAGGTGTGAACGTTATAGAAAAACAAAAACTTCACTTTGGACAATAAACTTGACGTTAGATCAAAATTAACGGCAGAGATACAAATTGGTTGTCAAAATGCGGAATCGAGGCAAAAAATATTTAGTGAAGTTGCTTTTCCAACACAGGATTTCATGTTTCACTGATGTGCAAAGGAAGCCTTTTGAATGCTGTATATATGAGTCAATTTCAGAAAATTTCTGAAAGTAATTAGAGCGGTATGAGTCCAGCTGTGTTATTTGTGTAGAGGTGATGACAATACATTAAATTCGTTCCCAATGAATAAAAATTACAATCGTCAGGTTAAATGAGAACAACTCACATCAGGCTGAAACGTGACGTTTCAGCCAGCATTTCTCAATGCTCGTCAGAGAAATTATATTGAAAGTAATTAATCGAACTATTAAATTCTACACTTGACGCAACCGCATCATTTATGAAAGATTAATTTGTGGTTACTGATACTCTGCGCAAGTGAATGATAACCCCTTGACCGTGCTACGCTGATTTTATGAGCAACGAATTTTAACATCCGAAAACTCAAACTTGGATTTGAAAGTATATTATATATTAAGTATAAGTCAGGGAAATGTTCATCAATGAAGCACGGGATAAACAACCTCTGACTTGTGCTGAGTCATGTTCCTCACTTGCCGAATCTAACATCTACGCTGCACTAAAATATGGGTAATGGGAAAAAACTTTTTAAACGAGGGTGAAAAATGAACACTTTGTGCGCGACGTCTACTGAAAAAAGTCTTCCCACGTTAATAAATCCTGATCGCGCTTCTAGAAATACGGCAAAAGTAAACTCGTTTCATAGCTGGTCATTCAGGCACGCTGAGAATATAATATGAAGTAACTCATCCAAGTTGTGAAAAATCGCTACATGAGTTCACTGACCATTCTTGAAATCATATAAAGTTAAACGTTATCAATATTATCATGGCCGACACGTGGGCCAAAACGATGAAGACGGTCATGAAGCAGCCACGACGGAGCAGTTTCTCGCTGTCGAGCGCCATCAATAACTCCAGAATGCCCCCAGATCTGCAGATATCCAAAACTTGGGTCGAGGTGCTCACGAATGTATCACTTTGCGGCAATCGACGGCCGAACTCTGATCCCGAGCTTCCTCCATCACTCGAGCGCCTGCGCTGGGGCCGCGTGTGAGGAAGTGCGACGTTCAAGTCCAGGTGCAGTGAAGTCGCACCAATATTTTGGTGACCACGCTATAAATGCCAAATATTTTGGCATGACCCAATATCAACATCTCCAGCTGTATGATGAAATTCTCATTTTACGCTTGAAATTTGTCTCATCAGCGGCTGCTAGAGGCTAATAATTTAAAGGTAACATGATTGAATTTGACGCAGCTGTATATGAAGTGATATTTTGTGGACTGGGCAGTGTTAGTCTCCCAAGGATAATTATCTACTGTCTCCAAGAAATCTGTCCTGATGGCCCGGGGGAATAATGCACAGCAAAATATGACGCACTCATTTGCAGGTATGAAACACAGAGCATGAGTTAATGCAATGATCTCAACAATGAAATATCGTACGGTTGCACATTTATGACCGGGCTTCCTGAACCGGCAGCGAGAAATGTGTGCCGGTCAGGAAAAAGAAGAAGTGCTCTGGCTGGAGCATTATTACTTGGTTCATGTTATCGCTTAGTTCGTTCAGTTGATTCAGCTCTTTCTGTTCGTTCAGTTCTTTGAACTTCCAAGTTTTCGCTTTAATGGTTTTTTAACAGTTTATCCTTTAGATTAAGCCGTTCGTTAAACAATGGAGATTGGTATTGAGTTATTGTGTAGTGTTCTGTTACATTTTATTTTGATCGATGGGTGCTCGCATTTTTTTCATATCTTTCATTTTCGGACTACCCTTCAATTAAAAGGGGCTGGTAGCCTCGTAAAGATTTTAATCTCTAGTCAAAGCCGTGTTGGGGGCAATCTTAAGTTCCTATCAAAGCCCGTGTGGGGGCAATTTGTAGTTTAAATGTGATAAACTTCAACTGAAAATAATTTTTGATAAATTAAACTCTCGAGCTAATTTAATTAAATGGTAAATTAAACTCTCGAGCTAATTTAATTAGCTGGTCCACCTCCTTTGAACGCTTTAAGCCTCTTGAGATTTTCAACTTAATGAAATTGAATGACTTTCAAATTCTCCTCATGAGATTCATCTCTAAAACACCTAAGTGCACTTACTTTATCAAGAAAGAAATATGATACAATCTGGCCATAATTATTCTTAAATGTCAATATAATCAGTCGAGCTATTTCTATACGTATTCATATAAATGTGCTTTAATTCTATTCCAGCATAAACGCTCTCTCGTCAAGAGGTTCTTCTAACTCGGAGGCTTCACATTTCGGTATCTCGACCGTCGGCCCCAAGCCAGCATTTACGTTCGTAAACAGCGTAGTCCTTACAGTGAGTGGAGTGTCCTCGGAAGAAAGTTTTCGATAATGAGAATTTAGTAACTTATAATGTATTGTTTATTGGGATCCTTTCCATATTAGCCCCGCCACTAATGCAACACATAAATTCACCCGCATGTATCTTTAGAAATAATGCATCTATCGACTTCAAATTGCTCTCAAACGAAAGATTGAAACATTCTTTCCGTACCGTAGACGGTAGGGAAACGGTTTTCTGTAAACTGTATAAATTTTTGGATATACCTATCCGACTCACGCACCGTCATGACATCGAAATAATGCATCTATCGACTTCAAATAACTCTCAAACAAAATAATAATTTAATCTTTCATTTGAGAGTAATTTAAGGTCGATAAGTGGATTGTTTCGAAAGTTACAAGTGGGTGAACTTGTGTAGCATCAGCGGTGGGGCTTATCTGGTAAAGATCCGTTTATTGTACCAATTTACTATTAGTTATATTCTCTTCTTCAGGTTCAGGATCACCTAAATCATTATTGGCGAGACTTTATTTTGTTCGAAGCGTCAACGTTTGTGAAATTCTTCGTCTTCGGGCTTCAATAAAAGTTTAGTTCAACATCCAACTTCCTGGACTTAGTTTACCTTAACCTGCGGGGTGAGATTTTCAGTAATAGGATATTCTAGTGACAAGAAAATTCGCAACAATAGTACAATTGACTGTCGAGGTGCGACAAACGATAGCGATTGGTCAACCGCCTGTTTGCACGGCAAAGTGGAATCTGCTTGCCTAGCTTCGCAGACCTGGCAGGGTGGAGTAGAGCGAAACTTCATAACTTCCCTTGGAAATAGTATGCACAATAAGAAATATTCTGAGTGAAAGGATACGAGAATGTGCGCCAGATTAGAAGGTAGTCTCTCTCACAATGTAGTAAAACATGCACTCAATAGCATGAGAATTCAATCAAAAGCAGGTTCGATTTAAAAAATTTTAGACTGAATGAAATTTATCCCGAAACGCAGCGCAGACTAGACCATGGGCTACTCTACAGCCACGCTACCTCAACCGTGAAGTCTCTTTTTAATGTCCCAACTGAGTATTGTTGTTTTACATTAGTGCAGGTTTTAATAAAGTATTTCTCGTGCGTCTAGCACTTATCAAAATAAATTAGCAGAACTCAATCGATTGCACAGCATTCTCCTGTTTCGGCGAATATCCAACCCCACAATACATGAAAGCATTTTGAGTCTTATTCAGATCAGGTGTTATTCGCTCAGGAGTATTTAGAAAGTAATTTTAATAGCAAGTTATTTATTCTGTGCATTTGGCTATCTTATACTCATGTCAGCTTCCATTATAATTCACACGGCGGACAAAAGAAAGCGGTTGAGCTAGCTTTCAGAGCATCGTTCTATCCCACACGTACAGAAGTAAAATTTGACCGCCACAAAAGATTATTCATGGCGGACGCCAAAGCCTGGCGCACAAAGGGGAGCTTTGGTGCACGGCCTCGATGCTCGTTATCATCCTCTTTCTTATCTGTGACGGCTCTGAACAGCGGAACTGTGCACCGTGCCACGAAGCTGTCCAAAAAATGCGTCTTTCGTTCCAAAAAATTGTGGCTGCGAAAATGTTTGCCACGCTTCTCAGAAAAACAGCCAAATGCCGCCTTCACTTCCTTTATGCAAAAGCTTAAGTCGATTTTTTTTTGCCTGGAAATTAAACAATCTTCACAGTTCGAATGCCAAGCTATGTGTCTATGCCATCCTACATCAGTATTATAAGTGATTGGCCTAGGTACAAGCACACTAGTGCGAAGGTAAATTATGAGAGACTTCCATGGTCACATATGAGTGAAAATCGATCATCCATTCAAAGGATGTTGATTTTAATACTGAGTTTCACAAATGTATTTATCGGGCTGAAGAATTCTCGTGAGCTCAAATACGGATTTAGTTTGCCCAAGCTAAATTCATAGCTTCTGCAACGATACCGATTTCCTTGACTATCTCGTACAGAAACGCTGATCACACTTCATACAATTATTTGAATTTTTCAAGTATCTAAGTACATCACCTGAGCTACACACGAGAATGCTCCTCGGACTGCGCAGCAAGCTGTCAGAAACCCATAGAAAAATAACGAGGTAAATTTCTTAGCATATTTACTGTTTAAAAAGGATGCGGACTTCCACTTATAACATCTTTGAATGTCAATAGTGGAAACGAACGTGCACTTAGGATAACACAAGGGAACAGTACAGAATTCAATAGATAAATTTGAGTCTTTGTACTTGAATATAATTTGAACCGAGGAAAAGTTGTTCCATAACTAAAGAAATACAGAAGCCATCCAGAAAATTGTCCCATAACTCGAGCAAAACTTTTATTTTCCTTTTAGCTAAAGGTTAGCCACGTTGCGCATAAAGGGATCTTTTGTGCAAAGAATACGAATAGAAACTGGAACATCAAAAGGAGAGATATTTTCCATTTCCCTAACAAATACACCTGAAATGCACCTTCAACGCGGAAACTCAAAGCTCCGCAATGTAACTCACTACTCTCCTCAAACTGGGGAACAAACATGCGACTCTTCTGGTCTGGGGAAGAATTAGTATTTTATTATGCCCTGACAAAGAAAGTTCTAGGCACTATAGCAGGTGGTAGAAACAAAACACGGGAAACCAGTTTTATTAAGAAAACAACCATTCGAGGTAGCATAATCTTGAGCTAGTTGAGGATAAGTGGAATCTGGTACAGCCCCATCAGCGCCCTCAGAAGCCCTAGTACCCGAGACCACGGTCGAGAGAGAAAACCAATGATAGTAGGCTAATATCTTAAGTAGTGCACTGTACTGCGTACGACTTAGCGTAAACGGGAAATTATTTGAACGGTTAACATTAATACAATAGTGAAGTGAATAAAGTGCGTTGGGCCCCTAACGGTCCACACAAGTGAGTAAATAAGTACGGTGACCGTCTAGCAGTCCATGCAATCGAATAATTAAGTACAGTGGCCGTCTAGCGGCCCATGCAATTGAGTAATTAAGTACGGTAGCCATCTAGCGGCCCATGCAATTGAGTAATTAAGTACAGTGGCCGTCTTGCGGTCCATGCAATTGAGTAATTAAGTACGGTAGCCGTCTAGCGGCCCATGCAATTGAGTAATTAAGTACAGTAGCCGTCTTGCGGTCCATGCAATTGAGTAGTTAAGTACAGTGGCCGTCTTGCGGTCCATGAAATTGAGTAATTAAGTACGGTGGCCGTCTAGCGGTCCCTGCAATTGAGTAATTAAGTACGGTAGCCGTCTAGCGGTCCATGCAATTGAGTAATTAAGTACGGTGGCCGCCTAGCGGTCCATCCAATTGAGTAATTAAGTACGGTAGCCGTCTAGCGGTCCATGCAATTGAGTAATTAAGTACGGTGGCCGCCTAGTGGTCAAAGCAATTAAATAACTTTTGAAGCTTGCTCTCCCATTAATTTGAAGGGGTTGAGGAATGGGTGGAATGAAAGAGGGAGGTTAGCACTGAAGGAGAGATCTGAATAGTTTTAAATATAAATTTGTTTGAGCTTTTGAATTTTTATTTATTGCTTAACCTCATTTTTTCTTCAATTAAACGTCAATTAACTTAAGTGTGTGTAATTAAGTTGTTATCAAATCTAATGAAAAACCCACACTGCAAGTGACTAAATCTTAAGTATCCTGAATATAAATAGCAAAGAAGGCTCTTCGATTTGGTATAGTGCCCATTCTCAGCGACTTGACCACAGATAATGTGAATTTATATAGCAGGAAAGGCTATTGTCAGGGAAAATAGCATTTAATCCCTCAATGATTTTAATTTCACAAAGACAATTAGCAGTTTACTGATGCATTTTATCTCGAGCTGTGAGAAGTGTCTAAAAATGCGCTATTTGTCCTGTCACTAGGAGATCTGTACTGAACTATTAATCTATGCTTCTCAGCCACGTCGGCTCTGGTCTGAAAGTTTCTGGTCAATCATTCCACGAGATTTTTCTCTCGGGTGCACTGCATGAAAGTGCGTATTTGACGCTGGCTCAATGATTGGTAAGCTACACCGAGAGACGTGGTGACCAGGTCCACGCCAGCTCAGACGGATGGTCGTAAGGCCGTACACCGACCTCTTGTATGGTTTAAATGGTCAAACCTCTGCTGTGAAGTCGCCCATTCTTCGTTCTACTGCTAAATACGCTTCTAACGATGTATCATTGAAACCCGCTAAACTTTCTCTGCCTGCTAAAGGAGCTACTTGAATCTTACGTTCTTTTGTAGAGTGATCGCCTCTAGAAAGCCTGCACCAGAACGAGAATATTAGAAGCCATTAAATTAAATAAAAAAGCTATTAAATTGAGACCTCTACCATTGCTGGGCTCCTAAATTTCAGTTAATCAGGATTCAAACAACTACAAAAGTTGTGCAATCCGTCGAAATACTCGTCCAGCGCAACTCAACCTCAGTTTATCTGGATTGATGTACCAACAAAGACCAGTTAATGCTAGAAAAGTCCCATACTGAGTGTCATAAAGAATGCGACTCCATAAATAGCGTCAACAAACAGGATAGTCGAACAACTCGGTTGCATTAACGGCGTGGATGTCCTCGTAATACGTTTTTATGGAGCTCAGAAGCAAGTATCTTGTTTTACGGCCGATAAACTCGGCTGTTCACGAAACTCATGTTGTCATTAAGTGAATGTATCAAGTTTAGTCCGTTTAGTGAGTCCAGCTATTCCAGCATGATGGCTCCTACTCCAAATAGCTTATTCAACGCAATTGATTTTACTGTCAAATAACCTGTAAGACAGTTTAAATTGATCAAGGCAAGGAACCTCTACTGGACCATTTAAAACAAAAAACTATTCTAGTGTTCCGAAATATTAAATCGCTGAAAATCCCCTCTTTCCACATCCTGCAAATTCCGGGAAGATGCGAATGATTTCTCTAACATAAACGCATCAAAAAGAAAACTCTGGTTCATGAAGATAAACAAGTTAGGCGGAAATCAAATGGCTTATTATTGCGCTACAGTTATGAGTGCCAAAATTCTAGTAGCGGTCCCGGAAAACACGAACATTCTGAGTGGAATAAGTTTTGTAGGGATAATTTCAGAAAATAGAAAATAACAACGGTTAGTTGTCCACTGTACCATCCGCTGAACTATTTCAATGGAATATTTATTGTAATTTTTGAAGTTTGCGTATTGTTGGCAAGTATAAAAATACATGCAAACGAAAACATACTGTTCAAAGGTATAAAAAACAATGATAAGAGACAAAGATATAGATAAATCACCGCACACGTGTGCGATACTGGGGCCGTAAGCTCGGCCGTCAACAATTCAAAAGTGTATCCCTTTATCTTCTTGTTTTAATTCTTGTTCTTCTAATTTTAGTATACCTATGTCATAGTTCCATTATCGTTTCGCATGAACGTAATTAATGACCCGATAAACGTGTTCCGTATTTTGTTTCCATATTTCCTTCAGTTGTACCCTTGTGAGCATATCTCAGTGAAACACTGGACGCTGAGCTGGACTCATGGTGAACTTCAGAATACTTCATTTACAATACGGACTAAAGTGCCCCGCGTACTTTTACGAGGATGCTCGTGATAAGAGTTTAGTACGTACGTGTAGAAATTCTGGAATTTTTGTTTAGTATTCTGGAGAAATTTCCAAATGGATTGGGAATGTTATCGCTTGCATTTAGTCTGGGATGTAGATAAAATATTTAGAAGTACATCCAGAGACCATCCTAATTCCATTACAAAACCTTGATTTTTGCTGGGATTCGCTCTTATGTGCAGAAATTAAGGAGACGTGGAAATATGATATGGGATATTTTTAACAGATCATAAATGCCAAAGAATTCTGAATTTTTATTAAAAAAGCAGCTTCACAATATATGCGTCAATCAATGAACTAGATGTATTTATGAGAAAGTAGTCGTCAGTGCTGTGATCGTGTAATCTATGTTCGCTCTTTGAGGGCAAAAAAATTGAAAATTTTGTACAAAGTTTTTGCCAAAAGGGAGCTGTCAAGTGGCAGCTAATCAGCCTTATTAAGATGAGCTAGTCCAGTGCTAAAGTCCATGCCACGCCTGACGATCAATTTTGCTAGTAAAATTCAATAATTACCCGAATTTACCTTTGTGATTTGCTTACTAAGCTAAGAAGGGAATTCCATTGCCAGTGCATTACTGCGGTGACACCTGCGAGACTCAGCGCGTCTGATACCAAATGAGCTTCAGAAATGAAAACGGCAGAGCTTGTGAACGAATTTTGATGAAGTTCTCTGTAACGTACGCGGCTGGGCATCAGCTAGAATGACGACGTGAAAAAGTATCTTAGTTGATGTGCAACTGAGATTTAAAAAAAGGTGAAAGCTCTTACGCTTTAAAGTAATACTTGTGAGCACAGTTGTGAGCATAAGGCTGGATCTCAAACACGGTAAAGGAAACACGGTAGGTTCAAACCAGTCTTTTTTTCGTAGACAGAGTGGTTTTGCTGACGTCACGGCAACGAACCAATAGCATCGCTCATATTGCATCTGGTAGCACTGCTACCCCCAAATCTGGCTCCAATATTGGCCAAACGACATGGCGTTTTGGTGACGTCATAAAGTTTGTTTGAAATAAGCCTTTCGATTGGGTAGCCGAACAAGAGGAGGTGTATTTTCTCCAATAGAAATGATCCTACCTTGTTTCCTCTACCGTGATCTCAACTAAGGGCCATAATATAACACAGGTGCATCTCACCTACGAACATTACTAGGGAAAATGGATGATTTCAATTGACAATTACTCAATGAAAATTCGTCCGAAGAAAGTCAAGGAAAAAGTCGCAATCTATGTACAGTCCAATGAAAGACATTGAATATCACTGTTCCTGTGAAATTAATGCCCTGTATTTCGGTGCATTGTTCAATGAAAATGAATGTATTAAATTACACCTCCTTTCATTATTTAAACACCTAAATGCGATCGTTGCGACGTTATTGTATCATTGATGAAGCTAAGAAATAAACACTATTGATGCTGTAACAAGGAACGCAACAAATTTTTATTATATGGTAGCCCAAATGTGCTTAAACTTCATTGCCGGTGGAGGATGGGCAAAAACTTGGTTGCAACAATCAAGACTTTATGTGAAACAAGTTGTTAGCTTGGCAAAATTTCATACTGAAAGGAAGGTCCAGTTTTAAGAAAGCCCCTAAAATAATACAAATAAAAAAATTACAAGAATGGATTGGACAACCTTCAAAACAGAAATAATTTCCCGTTGCATCCTAAAAAAAATCACATATGATATGAGAAGGCAAAAAACACACAGATCTCACAAAGATCTTTGGAGGAGTTGATGCCAAAGACAACCATAATGTTTTTTTGCCAGCGAAAGACAGGGCGAAGGAATTCGTGTGAGTTAAAATAAAAGATCGAATACATTCTTCAACTTCAGTTATAGGTGACCTCCGTAAATCCTACATTTATTTTGAGTCTGCTGGCATCAAGCGTTTCTCAGTTATCCATCACAACAATTTCTCAAACTTGTACTAACACCATCAACATCAAACAGGAAGGTAGAGAGATACGGGTTCATTTGGTAAGAAGTCAGGAAATAAAGGTCGATTGATTATCTGAAGTATTTCCATATCGTAATTTTTCTGAAGAGATTCAAGACACGACATGAGAGAAATTTTATGTTCAGGACTATATTGACAACATTAAAATTAAGGTATTTAGAGTATTTACTTGAAAAATTAGTATTCAATAACTTACAACTGTGAACTTTTAAAATACATAGATCTCTAATTTTAAATGACTTTGCTATGTTATAAAGAAAAGGGGCAAATGAGTTAAGTGTCATACTGGGAATTTCTACCTCAATGTCATCCCCCTTCTTAATATACAGACATCAATCGGCATTTGACTCGATTTTCCAGTAACTGGTTTTAAAGCAAAATTATTTGAAAGAAATGATCAAATTACAACATTTAACAGTTCCCAATATTACCTTCCAGTAATTGGCCACATATACTCGTACATGCCATCATGCTTGCTACCATGCATATTTACATGATGTCTGCCTGTTTCATCATTATTCGCTGAACATTTTAATCTGCCTGTTTCATCATTTGAGCATAACTCGCTTAACATTTCGTATCACTTATTTAATCAATTATGTAGCCCTGCCATCTCATTAGTTGCAGTTTCGAATTAAAGCATGGCTTCATACTCTACGAAGCGAGTTATTCATGTAGCTGCCTTATGTGAACTATTTTGGTTGTCCTTAAAACTGTTCCAAATTAATTCGGGCGTTGTCAGCAATCATCGCCGTAAAATGTCTGATCAGCATATGCGAGATCAAATTAACATGTTTTGATATTTGAAGGTATCGTAACGTATATGAAGCACTTTGAATTGTTGTTTACCCATGTGAGACTTTCGTATTTCAACTGTGAAAAGATTGATGTACCATGAGAAGTCTTTGAATTTTAAAACCATTAATAAATTCCCAGAATAACATGTTGTGATTGGGTTTTGAAAGCATTATATTTTATGCCTCAGTCGCTTTCCAATGCTTTTCCCTCAGATATTTTCAAAAAGTTGCCCGAGCTTCTCGAATAGGACACGAGAGTGGCAAATGACTTCTTAGTCGCTTAGAAATGGCACCTCGAACCTGACCTCAGCCAGTGACCTTCAATACTTAAGGCTCGCCAGGGCAGAAAATATCATAGCATGGTCCACTTGAAGCGTCGCTTGCTATTAATATTTGGGCCTCGGACAGCCATTCATCACCACCGTGAGAGGCGCCGTCTAGCGGGACGTGAGCGCACCACTCGAGGTGAGTCGCCCGTAGACTTATTTCGGTTGCCGTGCCATGTGGCAACAGAGGGGACCTGACAAATTCCCGTCAAATCCATCACATGAAACTTCTGCAGTAATCGATTTTTTACTCGCTATGTAAAGAAATATTAATGGATAGGGTCAACCGCAGAGATGATAAATAATAGTAAAGGCACGAACTCGAGCCTTAAAATAGAATGATATATTTCAAGTGCCCTGTACGTGCAGTCTCCTTTTTTTGGTGAACACCATGAAAATGTATTGATAAAAATCTCGAAATTTAAAGAAAAAATTTACAACTGCAGCTGTAGCTGGGAAACTATTTGTTATGTAAAGTTAACTGAAATTTCTTCATGTACTGAAAACTTCGACAAATATTTGCATTGATGCACATCAGCATTCCATTGAAAACTGTGAAGCTTCGCTTAAAATATTTAACGCAAGATGATGATATCTTGTCGTCATTTTGTGATTTCTTCAACTCATATCAAACATATTTTAAATGCTGGAGACTTACGAAATTAGTGTAAAGGAATGGGACAGCTGCAAACGTTAGATCCAAAGAACCGATTTAATGTATTGGGGTTTCTGCGTTATACATCTAATCATTTGAGACCAAAAATAATCATTCTAGCAAAAATTCTTGTCATAAACTAAGTTTGACAATGAAAGCCCTTGTATTCTGGGAAAACCTCTTTAAAGACACCTTGTTAGAACAAAATTCGCATTACATCGTATACTTTATTAGGGAAGCGAACTTGGAGCAGGAAATTATCACAAGATCGCTCCTCAAGCCTAAGAAATATTTTTTAGATCTCAGTTCACGTCCCGTAAAGTTCGAAAACCTCAGAAACTCTTTGACTCCCGTAGCCTTTCGAAGCATTCATTTTTTTTCATTGCCTAATTTCGGCAGCGTCGAATAAAATACTGGGACATTTGGATGCACCAAAGTGGGAGCCAAAGACTCATAAGGCGGGGCGCTAAGTCCCATGCCCACCTCGTACATCCTTGCCTCGAGCATGGTGGGCAGTGGCGGCTACACTATCCGTATAAATATTCAGGTATCGAAGAGATAAAATAAATCATCTTTATCGATGTTCTTCAACAAAGAAGGCAGAAAATTTCGGATAAGTGCAAAAATATATCGGGAAATTTCCCGAGCGCAACAATGTGCAGTCGTTGAGGGACGAGGTTGATCTCCAGGGCAGTTCCGGCATGATCGCCCCAAATGCACTCAATAAAATAAGGTTATGAAGTGTCTATGAAAAAGGGCGGATGGCGAACGCCAAAGATGAGACGGGAGCGCAGAAGCGGAATAACAAGTCACGTCAGCGTCCCAGCGAGGTCAATATCGAGGGTAGGATAGGTTATACGCTGCGCTGAGGCAGGTCATTTGGCTGTGCTTCGTTGCTGTGGAGTGTTGCAAATCTGATCTTAAATTTGAACAAAATTTAGAAAGCGCACAAGAAAATTGGGACGTATGCTTGTTGTGTTGCTTAAAAACATGCACTAACATTTTGCGATGTTTGATTGGTTCACGGCCACTACAAAGGAATGAGAGCAGTCTCAAACGTCTCGGAAAAATACGTCGAACATGGGTTCGAGTGTAGTTTCATTCAGGAATCTTGAAATTCTTGTAAAAAATATAAAAAATTGAAATAGTATGTTTTCAGGCAAACAGCAGTTTACTTAAATCCTTGGCGTCTAAGTTCAGGAAACTAGAATCTAATTTGCACAAGCATGAAACGTTCTCTAGGTGGTATGAAATTCTTCACGAAAAGTATGAGATTTAAGAGAGCATCCTGCACTTTCAAACGATGACGATGCAGCTCCTTGACCTGATCTAAGAAAACAGACGCTCCACCAAAATTTACTTTGTTCCCAAGGATGCTGTTGGTGGGGGTTATTCTGCTGAACGACACTCCAGAAAAACTACCTCATAAAATTTTGATTGAGTTATTCGAAAGAAATTGAGGTAGCTTTGGTCAAGTGGTGGGCGTTTGAGGGAAACGTCGCGCGCAACGACACTCTATTTAGCGTTATAGCGCAACTAGCGGTTACAAATATGTCATTTTTCACATTTTAAAGTTTGTTCTGAATTGCGAGTGTATAATTTTTGAGCAGTTTACAGAACGTTCGGTCAATTTATTCTTGCCAAAAAATGTAGCTGCCAATACTACCGCAGTCTTAGCGAGAGTTTAGCTGGAGGCACACTCGTTTGTAAAACCTTTCAATTTTTTACTAAGAAATGCCGTATCATCCTAACTCGAGGTAGAAGGGAAAATGCAGCGTCCAGACATCGCAATGCGAAGTCGATGATTATGCGTATTTTTTACGTTTCACTCCTTTGGAGAAGTTTGTCGAGGTCCTTTTGTGTGATAACTATTTCTTTCGGTGATCATCCTGTATTTTGCACGTCATCTGAAACTCAATTATTCAGGTAATTCCATGGTCATGGTCGTTGAAAAAGATGATGAAGAAAACTTGTTAGAAAACGCTCCCATGTAAACAGTCGCTCAATCGCTTATGAAGCATTCTTCGAATCCTCATTTTCCAGAGTTTGCCAATTTCGCATTCGTCGAGATTAGTTACATTGCGTTGCATGAACCTCTAATTACAACCTGCAAAATGGGAACTTCACAGTTGTCTGAAAGTCAAGATATATGACATCCACTGCCCTTGTACCCTCGTCAAATCGGTTGACTTCTCAACAGATGAGGTGGTTTTTCAGACAGCTACGATTTTCCTGGAATACGGCATGAGTAGATGTCTGCTCTTGATTAAAATTTGGGTACTGATTTGTTTTGCTTCTAGGACTTTGACCAGTCATTTTATTGTCATAGTCAAGTCCAATGTCAGGCTGGTCTGACTATACTTATTGGGTACTTTTTTATTCCCTTTTTAAAAAAATTGGAGTGATATTTGGCTGCTTCTAGTTATGCGTTACAAGCCTTGTTGCGAGACATTGATTGAAATTTGTTGCTAAGGGTGTTATTACGTCGGCTACGTCTTTAAATTCTGTGAATGAGGAGATTAACCTTCAGGCCTGGGTTCAAGATTTTCATTATTTTTTTACTTTTTCGCGTTAACTGTCTATCTGTCCCAGTTAGCTGAATATTTGTGACTTATGTTTAAAAAATCGCAATGGATCATACATGTAAACACTTCGGGAAGTTTGTATCCAAAATTCAGGGTTTACGCTTGACGTTGGTTTCGATACATGATCGATAAATGGTCCAAAAGTATTTATTTCAAGTTTTCGCTCATTAACAAGTGTTTAAAAGCTTTTTAAGTTGGCTTTTGTTGGTGCTGCAACAGTGATTTTAAAATTTTGCTTGACCTTTTGATCACTTGAAACAGTCGCCCTGCAAACACGAGTACGCTCTAAAAAATGCGCTTCTGCTCGATAAATTTGAACTGATATATTCGATTGTTGTCTGAAATTTGACAAACTTCTTACTTGAAGTGAAGACCAGAGACGGCAATTTTGTTCAGTCACTTATAGCAGAGATTTGACGGTAGAAGTTGTCCTTGTTCTAAAAGTTCATTTTTTTTCTTTTTACATGTTAATTTAAAATGACATGGAAACATGAATGATCATTGCTACCAATTCTTTTAGAGAAAAAACATTTTTTTATTCAACAGCTTAGAATGCTCTAAATGAAGTTGGTGTTTACTTTGTGTTCCAGTATCGCAGGAGCACTCACCAATCCGTCTGTAGACTGTGTATAACTGGAGCTTTCAGGAAGCAGTCTAAAGACTTCCTGTGCCGTAGTCATCCAATTGTGGACCTTGTGGTCGGTCTTTCTCGTACGTACTTGCCACGAACCTCGCATCAGATGACCCATCAAGCATGCTCCATGACCCTGGGCTAGGGCACAACAAGTTTCCCATCTTACCAGAACCTCTTACTCCTTTTCCACTTCCCCTCTCACAACATCTTCCTCTCCGCCAAACAGAGTACCAAATTGTAGTGATCCTGCGCTCTCACTCCCGGTGTTTCTTAGCCAGATCCAGCCTGCTTCTCTCAAGCTAACCCAAAATTTACATCAACTGCAGTACTTGAACCCAGAGTCAGTAGCCTTCTGCCTGACTACACACAGCAAGGGAAAGAGAGAGTTCCGGGTGGTAGTGAAGTAGCATAGTCTCTAATGCTCATCATTCACGTGTTATGCTGCTCAGTTTGGACAACCATGCAATGGCCGAGTACAGGGACGAGCAAAAAATCGACGTAGATGAAAAGTGGTAAAAGATTTTTTGGACGCTATTCAAATCTAGCCGTGAATAAACGTTAGCTAAGAATAAGTAAGGCAGTCTTCATGTTAATTAGGTAGTAGACGCTGGATCTAATTAATGACATTGCTGAAGTAAGTACTGGTCTTTGTCATGCGTCTCGACCTCCTTTCACTCGGGATCAGAAGTACACCTCGCGTAAGTGTGACGCAGAGGTTCGTTACTCTTTCACTGAAGCCTGCAGTATCAGACTCCGGAATTTTCTTACGCTCTCATCCATCAATTTCAAAAATCGCACAAAAGCCAATATACCACTAATATTTACTACCTCTCTTGGTGTGTATATTCTATAGCATACTCTACACATTTTTTGATTATGCTTGGGTTACATCATGCTCTGTGGTCATGGACACGCATACTTTGAACGCAATTTTCCTACTGGCCAGAGTCACTCAAAAACTATATCAGCTTCCTAATAATTGTTTTAGGCTCGAACTAGTAGCAACAATACGCGAACTTTAGGTAGTGTTACGCACTGGATATATGTTGTGTGCTGAGATCAACACACATCCTTTTATCCTCTTCTTCGATGTTGAACCGTATGTTAACGTTAGAAAATCTTCAAAGGTCTATTTTCCGCCCTCAATTCCTTCAGTAACGCAGGTCTTCACCTCATCAGTGAACTCCACATGCACTAAAATTTAGATTTCCAGTATTTGTTAAAGGAATTTCGATCACCATTATTGAATTTCTGTGAAAGCAATTGATTGCATTACTTATTTTAACCGAAACGCCAATTCTCCGATTAGAAAATGTATTCGTATTCGAAATGATACAATAGCTTGCACAAAAGCTTTAGAAATGGATTGGGTAAAAGGATTCTGCACGAGCAGCCTCAAAGCTGCATTGTGCGCGTTCTTCTGTGGACCCTAAATCAGGAGCGACCGCCAGTCATTCGACTCCAGATGTGGGTTTTAAACTGAAGTTAAGAAAAACAATAGTTAAATGAAGTCACAGGAAACTAGACCATGGAAACTGGGCACAGATTGAATGTTTTTAGAACCGAGCAAGAGAGCTAGAAAAAAGGTGGGGGGCTAACAGGAACATGGAAGCGAAGACACAAAGCTGGAATGTTGCTTGGTGTAACAATAGTGAGGTAAGAACAGAAAGCTCAGGGAGAACAAGGCCATGCAGTGGGAGACGAATGGTGATCTAAATATAGTCGGATACGATAGCTAACGGAATGTTAAGAGTGTTACCCAATACTGCGTAAAATTTTGTTCACTCTGAACACCGAGAAAATGTGCCACTTATAGAGTGGCTAAAGAAACTGGAAATGATGATGCAAGGTGAAGCCGAGAAATTAAGAGTGAGCCGGTCTGTGTTAGAGGAAACTGTGGAGGAGGAGGGTTTGGGGGGAGCAGAAAACAAAACAAGAGGCGAAGAGTGTTACCCAGAAGAGGGCAATAGAGAGCTCTAAAGCGTTTATGAGCCGTTACATGACTTCTTCCGTCCTTATATAGACTTTAAGCTCTCTGTGAAAAATACAGATGCATTCACCTAATAGAGAAGCTCTTTCTAAGAAGCTTCTCTACTAACGTTGGCTTAAAAAAGCTTCGTAACAGATTGAAATTACTGAAGTAAACTTGTTCAGTTCATTAGTATTTTTTTTAATGTCTCTCGCACCAGTGAATCTCTTAAAGTACCCGACATACATGTGTAACTCAAAGTCAAATTAGGAACAACGGAAAAGCACAGCTTCTACAAAATTGGCTAATTTACAAGTTCTCGTCATCAGGATTGGCGAGAATGGCAGTATGTAATCTATGAAGATTCTCGAGCATCATAAAATATTATACGAAGGAAAAAAATTTCAACCCTCATGTACCAACTTTTCAAAGCACTGAGTATGTGTGCACGTCTGACGCACGAATTGCGTAGTATTGAAGATCCATACGCAAAAATATCGCGTTGCTTACACGGAGAGTGGCTGGCTGTTGAGCTGGAGAAAATGTGATCTTTTGTTACGGCTCCCAAAGCCTTTGGGCCGGAGCGGCCTTATTCGATGCCGCGGGAGTAAGGTGGATTATTGAAACAACGCAAAAAGAGAGGTACGCGATGACGGTGGAAATGGGGAGAGATGAGTGTGTCACAGGGCCGGAAGCTGAAGAAGGAAATGCTAGGTGAGCTAGAGCTAGATCGGGTGGAGAGTGTGGAAGAAGTACTGTAGTTTAATTACCATGACTGGTGCGGAGCGATGAAGTAAGGGAAATTGTTCGATAGTATAGAAAAATCATCGGGAAAATAGGATGGGAGTATTAGACGTGGTAATAAATTGATAAGAGGATGAAAAACAAATCAAAAAAATTATCCGTAATGTTAAGTTAATGTAGGCTAGTGGTCAGTAGAAAAAGATACAGAGAATGAATATTAAACTTAGGGCATGGAGCGCTAGAATAAACAAGTGAGAAGCGAAGTAATATATTAAATCGTCTGAATGAGCAATTTTTAGATTATAGTTCCGTCTAGAGAAGAAATTTCCCGACGTGGCGCTTTACTAGTATGACGAAAAGGTCTCTTGAAGTTATAACGTGGTGGGAAGATATTTAAATAATTCTAAGCCAGGATTCCCACTACTCAAGAATTATAATATTTTACTTCGAATAAACAAGTAATATATTGAATAATTCAGTTGGAAAAAATGTGATTTTGAGCGAGCGATGAATTTCAAGTCATGCATGGTAACATGTGCTTTTGATATTTTCAGGTTTCAAAACTGATTTCATTACAAAAGTCTCACTTTTTAAATGGACAATCCGCATCGTTGTTGTTCGCTCTGAACTTTCGATTATTCACAAGTACCTTGTGATGTAAGCTCAGAGCTCGACCATGGGTTGCGCGGAGAAACGTGCAGCTTGAATAAGTTGGAAATGTTGTAGATTAATATCTCTGTCTGCGACGTAGTCTTGATCGGCTCAGTCTTATTTTTATGATTGTACTCGTTCAAGTGTAGTCTATGTCATAGGTGGTTAAAATTTTAGATGCTTAAAGCTAAGAGAATGACTGAAGAGTTGATAAAATTCAAGCAGTTCTTAAGATATTGAACAAAACAAAGCGACTGTTATATAAAATTCGATCATTATGAACGTGTAATCGTGGGATTTTTCCAGCAAGGACGGCTTCAAGAAAAGCGAAAAGCGCACAAGCGATTTTATTCCGTAACGTAAGACATCCTGATCATTGGGCAGTTTTTTTTGGTATTCATAATTGTGTATTGCTTGATTAGAAAACTATCATAAAATATGATTGTGTACTAGAGCTTGGGAAAAAGATAATTTCGAAAAATGTGCTTCATCACGTATGTTGTTATATAAAGAAGGTAACGTAAGTTTGAAACTTTGTTATAAAATTATCGTTTGGTAACTGACATTTTTTAACAAAAATTTCATATATGTTACTTAGAGTTTTTCGAATTCTTTCATTAAATTAATGAAGTGCAAAACTCAGAGTTTAAAATGTCAACATGAATGAATGAGCAAAACGTAAGCAAAAAATGAATTGATGAAACAGAAAGCTAAAAGAGAGAATGCAATAGTCATAAAACTTTGATTTGGAGCGTCAATAATGATTATTTTTTAAGGGTGATGAAATTTACTATTTTTTTAACACAGCTCATTTTTTGTTTTATGAAAAGTTGATTTGTACACAGTCTCGAATGCGAGTTCACGCGTAAACGCTACTTGCGGGATTTGCTCATAACGCTCGTCACACTGAACGATGCTGTCCAGCGACTTCATTGTGAAACAAATGGAAAAAACGAAAACATGTATTAAATTTTAGGCATTCAGATTTCTTGTTTTGTGTGATGTACTCTCAAACATTATAATACCCGATAACTGCTGTTTAATATGAGCGAGATTTACCTTCTGGAGAAAGAATTTATCGTTTGCAGTAACAGCTAGTTTGAAGAGTCCCAGCTTTACGAGAAGATGTTCATAACTTGATGCTTCTTAGCAAATCTTATTTTTTGACACAAGATAGAGTTGAAACTTTCCATTGCTTTTTTTACGCTCTCCTATTTATTTCTTAGTCAGAAATTCCTAGGTTTAGCATAATGACGATAATTATTGAGTAAAATATTCCTCCTAATTCGAATTATTGAAAAGTCAGTCCCAGCCAGCTCCCTACACCGCAGTCTCCTTCCTGCCCGCAACAAGTCCTGCATTCAGCGCGCTGCTGTGACTGCAGTCTTGTTCTTAAATGGTGGAATTTAATATCTCTGGCCGTCTGCCCATTAATTTTACAGTCGACAGGGGCGCTGTTGTACTGCAGTGGCTCGCTTCCCCTGTACTCAGATGCGGTGTACAGCGCAAGGCACAGCAGCGTCAGGCTGTGCGATTTGTTTCTACCGAGCTCGGCTGGTGGCTCAAGTTCAGGCGAAGTGGCACCATCTTACGAGCTCACACTCCGCTGATCGCAGCTGTCTGCATTGTGAAAAGTTCTGCTGCAGTCGCTTTTTAGTGAAAGGTAAACATTTTTCCAGTGAGTACGCTCAAATTTTCATTTTGCCATTTTTCAGAAGGCTATCAGATCCAATTCTACATATTACTTGCGATTCCCCGTTATATCCGATTGGAGCGAGCAGGCTCAAAATTTGAAGTATTTCAATGAAGGAATTCAGGTAAATTCATACGACGTTTATTCCTCGTCTATGCATTGGGATTCTTGCAAATTGCTCAAAGCTGAACTCGAGCCATGCGCTGCAATAGCTGTTAGTCTGTTTTCAAACTGTCCCCGACCTCTGCAAAGATCATTGCGAGTTCAGACACAAAGTTTAGCTCGCAGAAGTTCGGGCGCTTCTGGAAGGTGGGTGTCACCGACGACTAAACATAAAATATTTTTTTTGTGCTGTGATTTCATCTTTCATATTCTCATGGCTTAAAAATTAGATTTACATTTTACCAATGTGACTGATCAATTTTTCTGAATATTTTCAGCCTGATGATGACGTTTGTACATCGAAACGTTGCGCTTCATAGACTTCATAGATGGTACATTTTAACGCTTGACGGTCTTCCAATAAAGAAATATTGAGTAAATTTTTTCGTAATTTATCATGTGATGAACTTCAACTGTTTCGTAAAGTTGAGAAATTTGAAATAAAAAAAAACATATGTATGTTTAGGAATGCTCATGAAGGAACAGAACAACAAACAAGAATCATTTAAATAGTTGAACAGAAGGTAAAATTGCTAAATTGTGGTTCTAATTGCCAGCCTGTAAGAGCTCATATAGAAGAGAGTAGAAGAAAATATGCAGTTTTGAACGTCAAATGATATTTCTCCCAAAGATGAAACATTGGATGTACGGTATAAGTCAGCTGACTCTTCTCTCCCCTCGTTCAGACCCGTTGATGTTGCAAACTATTACCAGGACACTACTCTTACTCGGACGATGCTTTGCAAGTTATATAAAAGTCAAATAACTCTTAAGAATTATTAATACATGAGTTGTAAAGTGTAATCGTGGAAATTAATTACCTGAGACTAGCACGAGGAACATTTTAAATGTAAACTCTTGTGAAGAACAAATATGTTGATAGATTTCTAAAACATCCTGTATAAAACTCACTCTAGCACACACAAATGTATGTAATCGAGGTTGGTCTATAATCATTGAAAATCATAGCCGGTCTACTCTTCATTCAGAATATAGTTTATTTTCGATACTCGAGGGCTGAAGAGAAGCTTGTGTCCTCAGCGGCTGCTGTGCATCTGCTGCTTGTCGATAGATATGCATGCCGTCGGTTGCATCTCACTTTCCTGGCATTGAAATAGCAAAATTTGATGTCAGGCTATGCACGATTTACGAGCAGAGCTCCAACATCAACGGCAAATATTCATCGCGCACCTTTTGACGCCGTCTGATGATTAATATATTATTACTCAGCCGTCAAGTAATAAATCAATGGAGTATCAATTGTGTTTCATGTATCCAAACTCTCGCATAACGTTACCTCCCAACGTGAGAGGTTTTTACAACAAACGGCAAAAAACGCTTCGGTATTTACGAATGCGGAGACTGATTTAAAGGTTTCATCTATAGAGTTTTAATATATTCTATTTAGTTTTCAACCAAAAACTTCTTTAGAAAGGGTTCTAGAGACAGCTGAGTAAGTGGATGAATGAATTTGCATGTAAAATCAGCAGCAGCTGAGCACCCTAAGTTTTACTCGCCGTCACACCCAATGCCCGACACTCCAATGGCGCGCATCCCCTCAACTGGCCTCCATTGCCTTCATCGCCCTTCATTCTTTGCACGACCAGTAGGAGTACTGCGAACCAAACATCGCACACACACAAAGTTTGTTAATTAACATTAGTTTCGCATACAAAACAGAAGCAACAGTGAACTCAACTTGAAGATAGCATGTACTTAAATCGTCACATTTATTTGTTAGATGCTGTGCATGGAATTTAGAGCACAAGAAGCATGAATTCTTTGTGTGACGAGTTCGTCACACTTGGACGTGAAGAGATTGCTGGTGGTGCAGCAGCATCTGGTGCTGACGAGGAAGCCCCGAGTCTCACCGCCAGTTATTGTGTCGAGTCAAACTCGGTTCTGAAGACAAAATTGCGACCTGACTTGACTAGAAAAAAATCGGGGTTTGAATGATTGTAAGAGAATGAAAAAAATTTAAATTTTGATCTCGCTTGAAAGGGATCATTCGTACAAGTTTTAAAAAAGTCAACTATTTGAATCGATGAGCGTGTCAACAACTTGTTGGAAGGACTATTTGTAGGAAGGGTATTTGCGGGAACCATTTACTTCCAAGCACATCAGTCCAACTGCAGGTATAGTTTACGGGACAGCCCAGTCAAAGCCATAATTTGCCTTGTTGTTACTGTGGAATGCGAAAGAGTGTATTGCTAATTATCATATTGAATGTAAATACCAATATGACTAATTGACATCAAAATATGAAGTAAAATTGACATTTCCATCTTATAATTTTGTACACAACTAACACAACAGGCGTTAAATTCATACAATGAGACATCTTTCATTTGTTTTATCCACCATTAAATCTAGGACTGAACTTAATGACCGCAGAATTTCAAAATCACTCACATGAGTTGTATATTAAATTGAAAAATCGCAAACTTTTGACTTCGGAAATCGATTAAATGTATATAGAATAACACATTCAACTAAAATCCTACCACACAGTCTTATGGCCTCTGCGGGCTCCAGATTGACATTTAACATATGAAACCTGCTTGAGCAGAAAATATTATATGTTGGCCCAGTTACAGCCGTTAATAATTTCCGTTCTGGACAGCCTGAGCGCCTGAGCACGCTTCCGGCTGGAGGTGAGAGGCTCAGCGTCTCCAGGAGATTTTACTGTCACTCGATGGTCCAAAAATATACACAAACATGTTCGATTGTGATTATTCCCATTCATTTGACGAAAATTAACCTACTGGGACAGGAGGGCTTTTAACGCAATGTTTGTTCAAATGAATAATATAAATCGATAACCCTCCGAATTGTAGACGCCCTGATGAGGTTTAGATAGTTCGGTTCAGTAAATCGTCCTTTCAAGGGAAGCTCTGACATTCATGAAGAAATAGTTCGAATTCTACCATGTGCAGTCCTGAATAGTGAAATTCAAATTTTTGGCACAGCAAAAAAGAGCCATAAATTTTTATTGCTAGAAAAAAAAGTGAGGACATTCGAGCTGAATAATTCATCAAGCAAATTTCTATACGCGAGCGTGTGTCTGTGTGGGTTTTGTGTGTGTGTGTGCATGGCTTCGACACTCCGTAAAAATGACGTAATCAAGCGATTTAGAAGTCTCTGTTAATTTTATAGCGTAATTTCAGAGTGATGAACATAGCGTGGTCGATGCGAGGCATACATTTACGTCAATGAGGGGCAGAGCGCCATACTTCACTGCTGAGGTGAGTTACGAGCCTTGCAAGCATGATATTTGATGAGGCACGATAGTAAGAGCGCTATAAAGCTAACTTAGCATTACAGAAGCGGGCTCCGAGGCTTCACGAAATGGCAGAATAATTTTATCACGTCATTAAGATTTGTAATAAAGATGAATGCCCGTTCTTAGGTCACTGTATGGTGTGAGGCTGGCAGGCCGTTCAGGACAGGATAAGCGATGTACATGAGCGTTGATGACTTTGATTTGCACCGATGGGAAACTATAAGCATTTAGTATTGTAATTATTTTTATGAGAATTTATAGAGCAAGTGAAGCCAGTTACGGAGGAAGGAAAACGCTTGTAATCAGGGATGCTTCTACTGAAAAGCTTACATAGCTTTTCGATGTTCTTTCATGGTCTTGAAGCTTTCACAGTTTTCATGAGAATTCAATGGTTACGCGTCAGTACAAACGGCACTGCAGCATGTTAAGGGTGAAATCATTCACGTTAAAGCCAAAGTACCTAAATAAACAAACGATATCCGTAAAATTCAAAAAAATTGAAAGGCTCTTTGAAACTTCATTGCCGGTTAAATGATTGCACTCTAATTTATGGTAAAATCATACAGATAAATAATTATGAAATTATAAATATTATGTTAGTTTAACACTTCCTCGCCACAACATGGGCGAACTCAAGAAAACGAAGAGACGGACCCGTTTATTAAGGACAAAAGAACGAGGATTCTATGCACAAAGTGTGCACGCAAGATACCCTGCGCGAGTAAAAACAGAAAATTAAAGAGGCAGGACAGGCCATGAAGAAATAGCGAAGAAGGTATGAAAGCTGAAGAAGAATAATGAGCACGTTAGACAGAATTCCCGAAGGCCTATCGAGAGCTGAGGTACCTAATACAATCTCTCCTGAGAGCGCCAGTGCTAGGAGATATGAAACCATAGATAGGAGTAGAAGTCATTAATTGGCTCGTTGTAAAATCTTACATTCACAAACAATGCTATTAATACTTTGAGGCCCTTCTGCCTCCTCTTGAACGATAAAACACTTTTTCTAGCTTTCAATCTGAACATCGTAAATGAAATGAAAATCCCGTGGAAGAAACATTTGTTGATGCATTCAGTAATGAAGTATGATCATAAAAACGCCTACTCAGCAGGCAATACTAATATTTCACTTGTTTTATTGTTCACAAACTTGGTGAGATAAGCAGCTTGAGAAAACAGTTCTTTTTCTTCGGTGTTATTTTAGGAGCTTCTAAGTTTCCTTGGATGAACAACGGTTACTTTTTTGTGCAACATCACAAACAATTGGAGGATGTGCTAAGTTTGATGTGTTTAAAGAAAAGAAGCTAAATTGATGCACAGCGTTGCATAAATATAAGCTCATAGCATCCCACAGGTAGCTTAGATACTCGTACGCGGTTCAACCGATCAGTTCAGAAAGTGCAATGGTGAAAAATCTTCATTTAACTTCGTGAATAGTTCGCAAACGACTTCACGCGTTTACAAAATTTTCAGCGTATTTCTATCAATATAAATTTCGTTTTCTGTCTAAGACTAAAAAGAGGCTACTGCAAAGCCAAGTTGACAGAAGACCCAGTTTAACTTTTTCCACGGAGCATGGATGTTTTTCACCGCCCAAGCGATTTAATTACTTGGGCGGCGAAAAACATGCATGCAGGCGGCGAAAAATTTAGACTGGAGAGTCTTCAAACAAATTTCCGCTACAAATGTACGTGCTTTCGTTGGGTGCCTTGAACACCTCCAGGGAAGCGCAAAACTGGCAACTTTAACAGAAAGGTTATTTTGAGCGCGAGGACGTAAAATGCATTCGGCGAGGCACTCGTGCTCATCGTTCGTCAGAAAGCAAATCCACGTTCTAGAATTTTCTGAAGATAACGTCGTTTCTTACTACGTTTACAAAATGTTTCACTAAAATTCTTTCTCAAATGAATATCCGCTTAAGAAAATGGCTTGCTTTGTTTCACTGCACGTGGCCTAGTTTTACTAGGAGTGAAATAGAAAATTACGATGAGTTTGGAAAATGTGAATTATTCATCAGAACTACGAGTCGATCACACGAAGTTTGAAAAGAGTAATTGAAACAGTATCTTCAGACGACCTAAATCTGCACTCGAGTAATTCAGCTTTAGTTCTTTGCTACTTCAATTGATGGATTGAAGCACTCTTATCGTACTCTAATCGTAGTTAAACTAAATCCCTTGCTGAACAGTACGTAAATTTGACCTTCATTAGTGTAAAGAACATTGGGACCAGTTTCATCCTACGACTATGGAGTATTAATTGCTGGCAATTATCATCCTACCTGGGTGCGTTTTCACTGCACTCTTGCAATGCCATCACAGATTTCAATTGTTTAACGGCACTAAATATACCGAGGCTATAATTCATCAAATATCTTTGGAAATTTCGTAAGGTACGCAATTTTTCTTCAAACATTCAAACAGGAAAGTCATTTGAGCATGGCGTTGATGGACGCAAAGATAAAAATTGCACATTAAAACTGATTCAACTTTTTCCGAAGGGTAAAATTATTATCATTTTCATTATTACTAAATTTGAGATTTTGCAGTTTCTTCTCCCCTGAACGATAATCACCGAGAGACTAGGTGAAGTTTAAAGCTCAAGTGGTGTCATGAGAGCGAAACATTTTGGTGTTTTGGTTGTCGCAGGTAAAAGAAGGCGTAAGGATCTCGCTGAAACGAAAAGGTGAAATAAGGATAAAAAATCAACGACGAAGATGCTCGGTAAAAGATCGGTGGCACGGTACGCCGGTCTCCCCCAACGAGAGAGATAAAAAAGTACAAGATTTGATTCGATTTTTCATGTTAGAAAAACAACTATGAAAATGTTTTCAGCTGCAGCTAGTGAGTCTATTTATGTTATATTCAGATCCTCGTCCCTATAAATTACCAGTCATACGTGACTAAATATGGAAGCTGAATCGGGCCTCTTCTATAAGCACAATGAGGGCTCGTTCGAGCGCGTAGCACAACAAATTTTCTGAATTTTGGATTCCAACAATTGAATTGAATTTAGAGCGAGTAACAAGGCCTCTTATTGTTCTTATAGCTTAATATAAATAACACTCATAAACAAGCCAAGGACTTCTAGCATGGTGTTGACTTTTGAAAACCGTTTTGCTCTTTCACGTAAGGCTTAGAAAATATTGACAAAATTAATTGTCAAGGAACACCGTTTGTCACATTTGATCAACCTCTCATTTTCATTTATTTCTTATGCCACACCATGCAATATTTTCGTTGTCTGTGTAATGATTTACGATTCAGATACCCTACGTCGTGTTTAAATAAACGTTACGAAGAAGGATGCGTTTGGCCAACGATCACCTTC
>JACJUY010001638.1:9858-27759 GCA_014220935.1 Platorchestia sp. MABIK
CATCCCTGCAAAGAATAAATTTTGTTTACGCTGTGTAAGAACGCGTTAGTTTGAGAAATGAATCTGAGAGCAATAATTTCTTAAACCATTCAGAGCAAATACACTCTCATGTATTTTTTATGAATTAATGAAGCTATGAGACACTTTAAATTTGTAACTGTATGTGCTAAGATAAAATATTATTCAAATTGAATGAAATGAACAAATACAGTTTCGCACCACACCTATATTTTTATTTTACTTGCATCTGTGTATTATAGAGTGCATGAAAATGTTTTTTATCGACTTAATGAATAAAATACATAAGTATTTGATGATGATTTATGGAGGTAATTGTTATGTGAAAGAAGGAAAGAACTAATTTTTTTGAGAAAGGCTTCTCAGTACTCTCTCTAAGGAGGGATTACCCGCTAATAACCTAAGTACGCTTTATCTACCAGCTTAGTGCAAATCTAACGACACAATTTAAATACTGATTTTGTTCGGTTGAATCATAAGTAATCGTGAGTACAGAACACAAAAGACACAAAAATTTCCATTTAGAATGTGAGAAGTATAACCATTACATTTTCAATAATAAGGAATCACCGGTTCTTCAATTAAAAATGATGATTCGATTCGAAATGAGAGTGCGGGGCTATATGATAACGATAACTTGTTCGAAATCAGAGTGCGAAGCCATGGAAACAATAACTTGTACAAGTGAAAGCTGGCCACCTAGTGGAGATTTTCCTAAGTTTATTCACACGTTGAATACGTTTGCACGGTTGCTACGGTTGCTTTGATTAGGATGGAAGCAGTAAAATTGAGTGACCGTGTTTTCTGCTAGATTATATTTTTATTCTTTCTAAAAAGCGTTTAGAACATATTTGCGTGATAACACTTTAGTTTGTGCGTTGTAGTCGATTTTAAACACAGGAAGTGAAATGATTGAAATGCTATTCATTGATACCAGTAGGTAAATGAGAAATTTACCTAGCGGTACACATATGTACCTATACGCAGTCAAAGTGATAAGAAGTATTTTTAGCTACAGAGCAGTTCTGAGTGAGCGGAACCTGCTCGAATCGCCTCTTGCGCACCGCGACGGCTGGACTCGGTATGACCTTCGGTCACTCTGCTGTCTCTTTCTTTAATGGCTGGAGTGGCCGGCTCGATTTCTAGCATAATGCATCAATTGCCTTCAGGGCATTCAAAGTGCTTTCTGGGTCCGCAAATCTTCCTTTATGGACGGATGTCCACTTGCGCTCCCGTAACTTTCTCAAGATATTCATTTTGTCGAGACAATCTTGTGTACAAAAATGACCGGATTCGTTTTTCGAAAGAATATTTGTTATTAACAAGTTGTTCAAGGGAATAAGAGAACAAGAATTTTTTTTACATCCGAGAGTTTTATTTTTGATTGCTTGTATTCATTTTTTATCAGATTTGAGGGTCACCTAAAATTTTTGACACCCACTCTAAATTCGAGTTAACATTGTTGAATTGAAAGAAAAAATTCAGTGGCCTTCTCATTAGTCAATACTTAATCGTAAAACGCATAGACGACGTAAATTCTTTCAAAGAACGGCACATGTAGCTAGAGTTTCGTGACAATAATTATACAGTAAACATTACAAACACCTATAATTGAGGGGCAGAAGCAAGAATAATATATCAATTCGACAGTTTCTCACTCTTGACTGAAATTGGCAGTAGTGGAATAAGTACGTATATCACACTCATAGTCAAAATAAGCAAACCTGCAATGACATTACATTCCTGCCAGAATTTTTCAATACAGTACCTTGCCTCACATGTACATTCACAGACATATTCCCTCTATTGTTTGGCCTTCACAAAAACATGTTACAGAAATTTATTGCATCTCTAACCGTCTGTTCTCCCTTGCATGTCGCTTCATGCAGCTACCGGTGAGCTTCATTGTTCTTCTACCAGCTAAAATAAAGTGAAAAACAAAACTTTTGTGGAATTATTTAGATTTGTCTTTTATGAATTTGCAGGTTATATACACGCATCTTCCATATTTTGCTTGCGTTACTTGCATTTATAACTTAATACGTTACTTGAACGCAAAGTAAATTAAAATGGAATTACCCTCAATGGATCTACACGTCAGAGTTTAAAAATTTTAAATTGAAATGAATCTTCGAATGAAGCACAAACTGAATAGAAAGAACTATATTAACTTGGTCAACATTGTTTCTCTTCAAAGAATAGTGATATTTCTTACTCTTTCTTCAGGTTTCACGTATAGTTATCCAGTGTATGTTCTATTTCTTTCTAGATTGACTTGAAACTATTTTACGTTCTGTAAGCAGTTTTATACAAGCCATATTTTTGTCCCGATTTCAAATGAATAGGATTAGTTTTTTAGTGCTGATCTCGGTAGCAGCTGTCATGCAATTTTTTTGGACTTCGGAAGTGGCCTTGGGCTCAAACCGAGTCTAACGATTTGATGCTCCGGCGTAAAAGTTAGAAAACACTGCCGTGTAGTCAGTGTGACATGTACCATGGCATTCAGGCAATGGAAAGGTAGTAACATACGCAGCCTCACGACCTTGACACATCTGTTGTAAAATTAAAAAATCTTCGAAAATGGAATTTCCTGTTTACAATACACACAAATGTTGAAATTAATTTAGCTCAATAAGTTTAACTTGAACCTCATGGATGGAGAGGAAAATTTTATATTTTTGTACCTCTATACGGCCAGCGTCAGAATATATGTATTATCATTTGAGTTCAAACCTATATAATATCTTTATTGGAAACTAGTTCTTGATCATGATCAGTAATTTTTCATTTCGGGCGTCCTTGCTCAGTTTTTTAGATTGATCTTTAGTTCTTTAGTGAAGTTGTTCAAACAGGCAGAGTACAAATAGATGTTTATTTCTGTGTGATGGAGAGGACTTCGCGGTATACCATAACCGTAACCGAAGTTTAATCGTCCGAGTCAAGAGGTCAAAGACAAACCCGTAGACTTTTTCAAATGTCTTCATTTAAACTCTTCATCATTTTAGAAATTTCACTACTAAATTAAATGTACACTCGCGACGCATACAGAACCTCTTCTTATCTCATACGACAGCATCTTTATAGGCGACATCTTATTTTAGAACACATGATGTACAAGGCAATATCGCTGACATTACTTATTTAATTTCCTGTAACTATTTTCTTACGACAAAACTTTGTGAAATGTATTTCACCCTGGTATATGTCGTTCCAATCCAAAGTGTCTTCCAGGTTGGGGGTGTCACGCAATAAGATGTTGATGTCAATAGATGGTGCGCGTAGTAGGAGAATAATTGCCCTGGAAACTAACCCAGCCGTGCCAGCCCAGGCATTAAAGCAAAGCAGTACTTGGCCCTCGGATCCAATTGTGCGGGTAAACGATCCAATGGAGCGTAACTCGGTTAGCTGGCGAGTTGATGGCCTGGTGACTCCGGAGACGCTATGGGCTCCTTGGGAGACTTGCCGTTATGGGCACAGTGAGCGCATCGCTAGCAGCCCACGGCAAGCGTTCGCTAATCGAGTGCCTCGGTTGCTGCTAGTCCCGGTCGCGACGGTTTCGTAAAGTGGGGCTTACGTGAGGCTTTGATGACTGTGTTAGACGTGTGAACCTTGTGCTAAGCGCGTGACCGCTCGTGCTCTTTGAATAACTTTGAGCTCTTTCGAACTCTACTTATTTAGCGCATGTGTCTCCACGCAAGCCTTTTGCTAAGAACAGAAAAATATTTTGGTTTGTAGAATTTTGAAGGTAATTTATCAGGGCAGTAGGATTGGAGAAAGCATTTTAGGTTCTATCATGCGCATGGCAGTAGTCTTTTTTTTAATGATCCACCCTGAATCTTTTCTTCCATGCGAGCCATCTGCACCTCGCTCGAAAAATTTCCCGAATCACGGAAGAATCACTAGTAAATAACGCAAGGTTAGGTTGTTATACTGTTTTGTCTACATTATATCATGGTACATTATATTATTATATTCGTAAATATCATTCTTCAAATGAATCAAAAATTAAATTTTTGGATTTTCATTAACAGTAATGACATAGGTTTTATGACAATCATACTTTGACAAGTTGGTGTACTTGCTGGACGACGCTGTGAAGTTGCTAAGATGTATTAATGCGAAATTGGCACAACCATTTTATATTTTTCGTCTCGGCAATTCATAGTAAGGTTGGCGGTGACATTTTAAGTTTTCTAATAAAGTTCTTATCTTTCTCTTGGAGCATTAACTTGAGCGTCCCAGCCTCTTATTCCTAGACTTTGCCACACTTGCGTATTCTGCTAATCGAGTTCTGTTTTTAGAAAGGTGTGCAAAAAAACGACACTTAAATAAAGATCGATAAATTCAGCCTGAGACCGCGAAACTTCGTCGGATTCAGTAAGCTGATCGTAAACAATTCTCTTTCCACTGTAAGACTCTACACACGAAAAAGTTTCTGAGCTAAGCAGGGTGTATTTTTCTTATAATAATAATAATTAAAAAGTCAAATACCGATCAAAATACAAGCACTTCTATTTATAACCTCGCCTACACCTCCTGAACTTTAAAATCAATGCGTGTCTTAGGCAATCTTTCTAAAATTCAACAAAGGCTGACAACGTGTGTTATTTCTGACGATGCTGAACTACCTACCATAGTGACGGTGCTTCCAGAGAATTACATTTGTTCATCACGCAGTCCTGTGAAAGTTATTAAGTTATTTCCTTTACATGAGGGTAAATTTGCGGCATTTAACCACGCCAAAAGAAATTTCAGACAAAACTTAACTTGGTACTTGTGTGTGCTTTATTGAACTAAGGATTTTAATGTTAAACTGTGGCACGAATAGGGTAACCTCATTGATGTAGAATTAAGTCCCAAAATACTTCAGTTTTCCATGCTGGGGCTAAGTTCATGAATAAATGATCTTTGTGTATAATGTGAAAACTGGATGGATTAGGAAAATTTTGAAATAAGTATTATGTCCTCAAACAAGCTTTATTATTTTGCTTAGTTTACATATTTTCAGAATTGATTACGATTTCAGCATATTACAGTACAACTTTTTCCGGTGGCAAAGCTTTTTGCGAGATACCTGTCAGGGTTGTTTTTTCTAATATTCTATTAGCCTTTCAGATTCATTCTCACTAATTTATCCTAACAGATTAGAGTTGCGATGAACTGCTTTGAAGCGTCTTATTTATTAGTAGAGGGCTTACGTTGAATTGTGTGTGCATTTTGTCACCCATCAGGCTTGACGATATTCGCATTCGATTATTGCAATGTAAAATACGTACGGTGAAGTTGTCTCATATGTTTTTATTTATCATTGAAACTTAGGCAACTTCACTATAGGTGGGGGGGATAAATATTACTCTAAATTAAGAAATAGCGTAAATTAATCTTAATAATGAAACAACCTGTTCCATTTTCTATCAAGCAGCATATTTTTTAATAAATAAAATGAAGTAAAGCTGTAGAAAGTGAACGAGCCCATTCGTCACACTCCTCTAACTTTTCGAAAAAATAGATTTTCAGTTTTACTAGACCCATTGTCAGCCATGTGAATGTATGCTGTTTCATCTGACTCATGTACGGGTTGAGAACAGCCAGTTGGTTGTCCTAGACTATGACTCATTAGAAGTTGCCTTACTTTAGACTTGACTCAGTTTAATATCTCACTTGAGATTTTGATTTAGCTCAGTTTGTCATCCTAGACTTTGACTCTTTTGAGTTTGTCATCCTAGACTTCGACTCAATCGAGTTTATCGTTCTATATAGACTTGGGCTCACTCAAATTTGGTGGCCAGTGTTGGCCTTGTATCGCGTAAGAGCTTTGAATCTTAGTACATGGCCGCAAAATTAAACACTGCCCCATACTGCTGCACAATTTCCCTCACTTTCTCTAAAAATTTCATGTTTCCATCATAGAGTTGTCCAAAACAGGTAAAAAACCATCAGAAGTTTCAAATGTAAAAAACATTGTTAGTGGTATAGCAGTGTAAAATTTCAGTATGCACTTGTTCAAGTGCAAGGGACCACAAATGATGCTACCAGGTGCAGTTGTGAAGAGCATTATAGGAGCCGGTCTGTTGTCAAGAGCAGAAATGGAATCCAAGAAGTTTCATTTGCATTTTGATGGCTTTTATTAGACATAAATGTGGCCAATTAGGGGACTGAAATTGCCCTGACTCGCTTTTCAATGAGTTGTTAGCTAGACTCGACATCAGTTTCCTGTCTGTGTCTCAAAAAGTGCTTCTAGGAATACATGAGCTTGCTGCATATTGTATGAGCTCGCGTGTGCTCAATCGCTCTAATAATTTGATGTAATGCTTACGTGGGCACATTATTTGGGAAATTTTGTTAGTTTTTTTCTAAAACGAAGTTATTTCACTACCTTGATTTCGAGCGGGAATTTTGTGACTGGTTGCAGGAATACTACTACAAACTGATTATAATACTTATGTCGCTCTTAGAACTGGAAAGTGATGGAGTTTTGTGCGAAGCATTAATTCTTCCAAGCAAATGAACCTCTCACTACGTTTGAGCAAGAGTCTTCTTTTTATGCACAACAAAAGATTGTGGATATTTTAGAAATGTGTAATTTAACAAGTATTGAGCATTTAAATGATCGAGCAAGCATTTGTTGTACATATTTTAATTTGGAGTGGCGGCCAAGCTGAAATTCAAAGTTCGTGCATGTGTATTAAAATTGACGTATGTCTATTTGAACGTGTACTGTCTGAATGGGAGAATATTCCTGCTTCTGCACCGATCTCGATTGAGATAGGTAATAACTCATTGAGTAGGAAATAATTTTAAATCGTCTCTTTTCCTATAAATTACTTCACTTTTTTTCAACGAAACATGTTTTTTTCAAAATCCTGCAAAATATTAAATGGAGTTTGGGGTCATGCATAACACCGCTTTCTCTTCATAATGATCGCTCTTACGTTTTTTAAAATTAATTAACAGTTATTGAAGCTAAGCAAATTGTAGGCGCGTGCACTGGATTTTGAAATCTTCAGAAACACAAATGGTGTGCTGATGAATACAGTGCCCCGTGAATGATGGACAAGAGAACAGGGGGATAAGTTGGTGACGCCAATGTAACGGTCAGAGTCCCTGTGATGGCTGAATGAACACTGTTCATCTTTCACAGACCGCCATGTGAAGGCCGACCGGCGCCAAGTGGTGTCAGTTCCCTGCTCTGAACAATGCAATGTACAGCCTTGACATCGAATTGCGTTTTGAAAAACGGGCACCCGCTAAAAAGAACAGCGCACGTGAAGTCTCCATGATGTGTGTTTTTTTCCGCGCAGCAAAAGTTTAACTTAAAAGCTGATCTTTGAGAGGACTTTTTTACTTTTAAACTGCCGAAATTAACTATTGAAATCTATTCATTGACAAATTATGATCAATTCAGAATCAGGATGAAGTAAGCAATGAGGATACGTTACGCTGCTAACAGGTCACATTCCTTAAGCAGTTAACATTCATGAAAGCATTTAACAAGTAACATTCGTGGAGAGGTATGCAAGTAACATTCGTCAAGCAGCTACCATTCGTCAAGTTTTCAGCAAATAATGTTCATAAGTGGTCTTTAAATAAGTAATTTTTATGAATAACCAATGAGAAATGATTCAACAAGTATCTTTCAGAAGAGAGTTAGAGGGACTATTCGATCCGGATGGTTATGCTACAATTTTCTGGATTAGCGTCTGATGAGTAGTGCAGACGTTTATCATTGATTAGTTGCTAATAACTTCTTAAACGCAATATAGTTAAAATTTAGAGAGCAGAAATGACCAAACTCGCTCTTCCCATAAATTGTTCATATTCTAAATTATCTGTAAAATAGGTTCGAAAAATTCCAACACCCCTGACGCGCTTAGAAGATTTCACTAGAAACTTAAATTTGCTTTAAGAAAACAATTAAAGAATGCATCAGCGTTTTAAAGTAACTCTTAAGATTGCCTTTCCATGTTTCATTTCGATTCACAATTCAGATCTAGCGGGTACACATAAGGTGTTTTAAAGTAGCTTTGGAGTGTATTTCTGTTTTTCTTACCACAGATTGTGTGATGGCAGCTTTCGACTGCTGTGGAATCTATTAGTAATTGAAATGCTGTTCGAAAAATTAATCGTTAAAAATTTAAAAATTCATTCTCAAGGTAAGAAAACAATTCTTAAACTCTGTGGCTATATTTCAGTACATGTGTTTTAAAATGTATTCTCCAAAACATGAATCGTAATGAATTCTTCAAAAGTTGAATCTAATTGACATCTAAAATTTAAATCCATACTTTTATACAAAACTTGACTATAATCGCATTCTTTAAAAATTGAACCCAATCGGTCAAGATTAGTTGGGCCTGTTTGTGTTGAACAAACAATCATAACAACACAATTAGTTTCGATGTAAAAAAATTTACATAACTCAAAATCAAACGGGGAACTTTTGGGTAAAATTTTCAAGTTTAACTTGAAGTCTCGTAAAATTAATTCGTACATTTTAGATTTCGACTAATGTACAACTGTTTTTTCATCGTATAATAATTCGAAAGCGAAAATAATTGAGGTTAATTATTAAAAATTAATCGACTTTCTAAAGATTTCTCGTGTAATTTTCCTGCTTTTTCTTCACATGCCTTTGCATTCACTTATGTTCCTTCCCTCCGCTATAGTCTTGGAAACAAAATTTCATTAAGGTTTCCTTGATCCAAATTATCTGTTCACATGGATAAAATGTTGGATTCCATATTGCTTAGAAACGCTCATTGTTTTTCACATTTCTTACTAATGATCGTGGTTGAAAATTAATATTAAAGAAAAATTGAATCATTTATTTCATCAAGTGTTATCGGCTCAATGAAGATAAGTAGCGAAAATAACTCTTCCCAGACTTTCTCTACGTGTTATTTGAACGCAAAAATAATAAATTGGAAGATAAGCTCAAACTGTCCCCACTTGTAACTTCGACGCAATTATAATAAATAGAAAACGTAGCTCTTTATTCAAATGTTAACTCGACGCAATATTAATGAATAGAAAACGTAGCTCTAACTTTCATCAAGCGTTCTCTTGACGCTAGAAAATGAACAGGAAGATTAGGCCTACCTATCTGCAGGTGTTATTTCGACGCAACATTACTGAATAGAGAGAATAACTCAACTGCAGCTTTTTCAAGTGTTACCTCGACGCAATATTGTCCATATTGCTAAAAGAATCGTTTTCTCTGGTTCCAGAAGGCGGGACAGGTTATCTTCCTTCCTCAATGAAAGGTTTGAAATTTCTGTCTTTCTCACGTTAATCGATTCATTTCTTTCTATTTTATTGCGATAACCACCCGTTCTTTTGCCATAGCTCCTTCCAGATCCTGATTCTTGAGTTCATTTCTAATCACTAGCTAGCTAAATTTAGCTGTTTTTAAGCACTCGAATTTTTAATAGTGTTCGGTATTTTCTGCATTGAGCTTGTAGAGCGACTTCCTTTTTAGAAAAGCATTAGCAACGCAGATTTTTGTTTTGGTCTTCCCCCGCTTGCTTGACTGTTGCTATGCCGACAGAGTGACCGTTTTGTTTCCTGCTTCAAATCATCAGTTACCGCATGCGAATTTTTTTCGATTTTACTTTACTGCTGCAAAACGGCTTTTGTTTCGTACATTTCTGTGCGAAAGCTATGCTTTGTCTCTCTGTGTTCGGTGTTGTTCCATTGCCCAGGAAAGGAATTCCACTTCATCGCATAAAAATGATAATAGTAGGACCTGAAAATTAGAAAAAATTCCGTCTTCGAGAAAGTAAGAAAAAGTAAATGTAAAAATGGAAAAAAAATGCCAGTTAACCATAAATAAAATTTTGTGGAATTCCTCTTGCTAAAATACCAAAATGGGGAAGTACGCGAGCGAAATGTACACCACAATTTTTAAGTCACCCTTTTTATTCTCTTACGGGATAACGAGTAGTGACGATGGTTTAATAAGCAAAGAGACAACTCGGTTACATTCTCGGCTTACGAACCCTATTTTTCCAATCGAAAAGTTAAGCTGAAGTTCAGTATATACAACTGGCCCCTGCGTGTAAAAGCTACATTAAGACTCCTGAAAAGTTATAAACGTCAAATGTTGAGGCATTTTTTGCCGGGCCCCCACGGTTCGGAAGCAAAGAACTGAAGCAAATCAGGCCCGTATTCAGAGAGAGCTGTTAGGGATAACAGAATTCCAGCTACCGGCTGATGAAATTCCAGGAACTGCACACCTCGGGCCACGATTCCAGAAGAAGCTTCACATGTGAGTTGGTCTGCGTGCATCAGGCGAGCTTCAAAAGTGAGAACTCATACGCGCTACTCAGTGCACTCTGGGGCGCTTTGTGAACACGTTCAGCTCGCCTTGATTATTTTACAAATCTCGATTGAAACGTTTGATGGAAAATATGCATCATTCCACTCGAATTGTCATTGATCAACGAAAAAATTAACAGACCGGACTTTGAGTGGTAGAATTTGTTTTATACTGGCAAAAGTTTAACGAACACATCTCAGAATATTTCTGAACTTAAATGGAAAATTATGGTCGAATTAAATCTTACAAAGGAAATTCACCTAATTGATGTGGAAATTTGGTCGATTTGCCAATTATACTTGTTAATTAAAACGAGCAATTTATTTTATGCCTTGAGAGAGACGAACCACTTTTCAGAACAAATTCATGCATTAGTAATTAATCGGATATTGATTTCGACTGCGTATTGCTCCGTGATTTAATCTAACACAGAAAAATGCAAAATCCAAGGTGTGCGTCAGAAAGGAATGTATTTAAATTTCATTAAGTATATAATTAAGTGTACTTGAACGATTATGACTTACTATACAAAAAGCAGTAATAACGTGAAAGACTCTACTTTATATGTCTGAAGATGAGCAGAAAAAGTCACAAGCAGGAGATCATTGGACGCGAGCATTCTTTCATATTTCCCGTTCCCCTGAAGTTGCTGCGGAGAAATCTCGATAAAGACGTGAGGTGATCGCAGCGTTCTGGTCGGTTTAGAGACAAGTCGTATTTAGGCGCAATCTGCGACACGGGCCTCACGACAGGCACATAGCGCCCTTTCCTAATGGCACACTCGCTTCAGGCTCCCTTGCAACACCTGAATGGTCTTTAAATGCCCGAGATCATCGAATTGCGATGTCGCCGAACTCGCGGCGCCGATACGCTCTGGGACTACCACGGCCCGCCAGAGGGCGCGCCGATTACTCTCTCAGGAGCTGTTACGGCTTCTGTGCTTTACCAGCAGCTCGGAACGCATCTAAACGCGTTACGTAAGCGAGATAGCCACCTTCTGCACTAATTCTACCCTCCTGACAGCTCAACACAACTCTTCCGTGATTCATAGAAGCCCCACAAGCGTCTCTCAGAGACAGTTCGCCTTCAGTAACAGCGTGCAAATTAAAGAGAACTTTCTAAGTCATTTGATGCGATCTTGATGTCCGAAACGACATGAAAATATCAGACGATAATCGAAAAATTGCATTTATTTGTAGCGTGACACTCGATAGATCTTTACGAAAGAGATGTTTTAATTATTTTCTGAAACTCTTAGACAACGTCAATATCAATGTAAATTTCATTGCATATAAGTATGACATTTTAAGACAAATGATTGCATCGGTTGTTCCATTCATCAGTTCATAAGAGCAGCTGTCAGTCGGAAGAGCTCAAAGTTTTCGTGCTTGGAAATATTTGCTGTGTTGCCTGCGCTGTATGAATGAAGTCACCAAGCCGTGGGATGCAAGGAAAGGTTGTGTGATCTTTTCAAAAGTTTTATTGGAACTCCTGCAATATCAAGGCAGGTGGAACTTCGCACAAACGAAAGACGCAGTATATCAGAGCGATTGCATCAAGCGATCTAGCGAGAAATCTTACTTTATGAGTCTAGCAGTCTAGCGGGAAATTCTCCGATAGTTTGACAGTTGGCCGAAAGAAGGGCGGCCCGACAAGGGCAGTAATTTATGGGCCAGGTGCAAACACAGTTACGGACTGCCATAAAAACACCTCGTGTAAACTTATGTATCAGCATTTGTAAATACTTGCCTACATTTATTTTCGTGAGACCATTATGTTTAATCTATTGGATACTGTACGATCGATAAGCTCGAACAGATTAAATTCTACGCTTGAACATGTGTTGGTTTAGATGTTATGATTTCATTGTAACAAGAAACTTTCCATAAAATGCGTTTATTGGGTTCCGTTCATTGTCACACAAGTTGTATTATTAAATATAAATTTCATGATAGTCTACGGATACCAAAACAAATATTCCATTGAAATTGAGGTGAGTTTCTACATGAAATAAGGAATGAGTTGAAAGATTTATTCATCATAGGTATGGAAATTTCACCAAACAAAATACACGAATAAGCTTAATATCTACCAGTCTACAATTTTGATACTTTGCATCAAATACGACACTACGCTTCTCATGAACTGCAGAGATTTGAAAAAAATTTAAAATGATAAATAAAACTTTTTGTTGATTGGGTGCAGGAAAAGTCTTGAACATTACAGAAAAATTTCATACCAATAAAAGCATACTCATGCTTGTACATGCATTTTATATCCCTTATTATAGAAACTAGTGATCACAGTTGATACAAAGCGAGGGACAACCGTGGGGGGGACACGAGAGTGCTGCTCGGGGGAGCGCTTTACACCAGAGAGGAGGCCGTGTAGCAGAAGCAAGTTTCCACACTCGGCGCACGGATCCTCTCTACCACTGTGTGGCTATACACGAACGATCATAGCGCGGTGTTCGTATAAAATTGTTTTCGTTTCTTAACCGGACTTGACTTGTGACTTCAGTGTATAGTAGGGTCACACTCATGAACGTGTGTGCAATGAAGTCGGTACGTAGTGACCCTTTTGCATTGTTTTGGTTCATTTTAGTCAAATATAGAATTAACGAACGAGCGTGTACTGAAAGAGCGAGACATTTTAATTGAAAAGGTAATTTGTAAGATGTTCAATGAAGTGTTTAGTAGAGGAAATAACTTTTACTGTATTGTTACTTTGAAATTTCGCTATGGTTTAAAAATAACAAATGCGTTCTTCGATATAACGTTTCTATATGATCGCTTGATAATTTGAAATGGAAACATTTAAGTCGTCGATTTATTTAGTAAACGAGGAGTTGGCCCAGAAACAGACTATAAAAATAACATTTGAATCCTAGATACGTGAGACAGTTGTACTTATTACTCTCGTGCCAAAAGAGGCAGTGGAGAAGGACTAGGGCAAGATTCTTTGTAAAACACTACACTTACTCTCATGATAATTATTCATCTCTACTGGAGAAAAGATAAAACGTGCGATAGATTGCGCTTAAGTATACGTATTGACTCACCAGCTTCATTCTTCCCCCATCCTGTAGGTAAAATAATAAGAAAGGATATAGGCCACCTAGAATGAAAGGAACCAGAATGACTCGTAGCTTTAAATTTCATTCTTGAATACCATGACAATTTTCCCTTAATTCTGAAAATTACATAAAATAGCAGTCGAAAAATTTTGATTTTTTGTGTGAAACTAAAATACGTATTAAAATAACAAGTTTCAGCAGGAATAAAATGAAAGAAATCAAGAGGAAATATGACATCTAGAAATTTTGAGGTTTTTACTTTGACTTCCCGGAGATTTCTAACAAATAACTTCGTACGTCTTAATAGATCCACCGGCACTTACAGTTATGTTAATGCGAGAGTGGCGTGCACCGCGTAATGACAACAAATGCTTATTGGTGATTTCCTACAACTTGAGCACACAATAGATGAGTCAAACTGAATGGTAGACACCAAAGTAGCTTAGAAATTAATGAAACCGTAGCTTTGTTTCTGTACTGTTCGAGAGTGTCAGCGTTTGCTTTGTCTTGGAAGAATTAAATTAAGTCGTCACTACAGAACGTCTACAAAAAAATACTCTTTTAAATCAGTGTAAGTTACGACGGGTGGCTCCCTCCACAACTGTGATCTAAACCTAATAGTTCTAATGTTAGTTTCAACGTAGCGTTCAAAAGTTTACAGTATGTTTTTGGGGATTTTGTAAAACATGAAAAGGATATTTGTAATATACAGACAACAATCCATATGATATCGTCTTTCATTTCTTTAAGCCAAAAAGAACACAATATCGGGCTTTATACATAAGCGCTCTGCATCGTTATATGTATACATCTCAGATAGTTTTGTATGAAAATTTTTTTCCATTCAAGTTACCGAACTTCATGAAAATAATTTGACAGATTATGTACCAGTGCGACAACATGTACATTTTTTCTGGACATTTTATTAAACTGTATGGGAATAAGGATTATTATAAAAGTTTGCCAAACCTAAAGTAAAGAGTTAAACTCTGATTTGACTTATGGAATACTAACTGTTTAGGAACAGTACATCAAAATAAAAAATCTTTCCATTGATCACTGTATTTTCTCGTATAAAGATTGACATAGCGTCAATGTCGAAACAAAAATTTAAATGCCAAATTAAAGGCTTCCACTTCACATCATCCTTTAACCCCTCAACGTCCCTCATGACTATACGATCCTATTGTATTGCATAGTGCATTGTATATAAGGTTTCTGGTTAAATCTGTTCTCTAAAATGTTCTTTGAAGTTCACTGCCAAGCTGTAGTTCATTCCCCATTTTGATATCGGTGACTGCCTGATGCCAGTCCCAGTTTAATGATGGTTGTTATAACCGTAGTATAAGTATAAAAAATCCTGACGATCAAAAGTTAAATGCCACTCAATTGAACAAAGATCTTAGACGCAAATAAGTTCAACGTAACTTAAATTTCGGACAAACTTTGTAGGGTCGAAATTCAGGAGAGAAACAATGTGAAGGATAATTTAGGGTGAAGTTCCACCTGACCTGACCGCTCGACCTCTCGAGTGCACCGTGGCAGAGTGATCCGTCGCTGTGCTCACGAGCCGCGAGAAACAATTGGAAAGAAATTAATCAATGTTCGATACAGCACCGCTCGACTTGCCCTGATTTCTCCAATTATTGGATCAAGTTACCAGAGCCTTGTGGGAAATTGGCTTTCGAGTTCATCTAAAATCAGGAAGTTTAGCTGCTATTGATTTCAGTGAAAGAAATTCAACAAAGTCCATAGCAAAATTGTTAAGCAAGGTGAAAAATTATTCAAATAACTACGAAATTTTAGCAGGAAAACAGATGCTCATATTAAAACATACTCCTATCACTTACGATTCCAGTCTCAATACATTTACGGCCTAATTCAAATCGAAATAATTTTTCATTTCTTTCTTGCGACACAATATCGGGTTTCCCTACGTGCGTTCTGCATAGGTCCGCTCGTATGTATAATACTGGAACACCTCCATTTACAACACACACGTATTTCCAGCGCGAACCTCATCTCTAACCCCCTCGCCCAAATGCACCCCCCAAGATGCCTCTCGATATCTTCTATCACTCATTATCCCCGACATAATGACCAGGTCTATGTTTTTTGCCGGACAATCTCGAGTTAGGGCGGCCATCTTGGAACAGCCCCTACTCTTCAGACTGTCACATTCGTTGCAGTTCTCCATACGTTAGCGGTGTGCCTTCCCGCTCATTACTGGCGGACGTCTCTCATAAGTACATCCTTCCACTTGGCCTATATATTTGCCAGCAGATATAATTATTAGCAGCTAACATCTATGCTAATGTACATGCAAGGTTCCAGGGCAACATGCTTGCGTCCCAGCTGACAGCTGCGGCGCTTTACAACTAATTCTCGGTTATGCTCTCTGTCGAAGAGTCCAGTGTGTTGCTCACTTAGTTTTACAAAGGATATTGCGCTATTTATTCCATAGGATATTTCATGTTGCATGTCTAGATGCACGCTTTGCGATAAATTTGCTTACGTACTATATTCTCAAAAGCAGGATTATAATTGTAGCAGTCCACTAAATTGAAAATAATTTGACAACTTATCGATTTACGCTGAGTTTAGTAATATGTTCAGGTACAAGTATTTCAGAGTTAAGGAGACTCATGCACAGTTAAGTCTGACTGATGCTCGTTCATGTCATCAAACAGATACTCATTCTCTCAAACGAGCTATAGTCATTTTTCATTTTTTAAAAACTTTTTTGCTACGGAAGAGCAAAAAGGGTTCAGTAAGAGCATTCGAACTTGATTCAAGCAACACATGGTATATTGTTCTGAACTTGTTTTCAATTGAATTTAGAAAAGCACCATGAATAATAGAAATTTTGTGAGCGTACGCAGTTAGTCAATATTCATTCACATCAACTTTTGCTTTCGATTATCAAATTATTTGACATGCTTACGTTACTTACAATTCATCTTAAAAAACAATGTTTAAAATACGAGTTTAAAATGCTTTCATTTTCGAAGAAGCACTTAGATTGTTGGTTTAATATAATAGCTTCGTTTTTAAGTGAGGGTTTAATTAAATTAGGAATTTGTCATGGCACAATACATTCGTTTTGAAATGATTACTCAATTTAAGGGTTTTTAAAATTCTTTTGACTTAGAACTGTAGCTTAGATTTTGGGTTTATCATTACATAGAGAATTTAAAAATTTGCTTGAAAAAAGACTTTTCATCGGAATGAAAAATTATTTTAAAATGAGTAGTTAAACGTATAAATTTCTGATGATATATTTATTTTCAAGTGCTTAATTTAAAGGCTTAACGTCACAAATTAGTTATAAAACGTATGTTTAACGTAAAGGTTTATCAACGCACATGCGTTTTAAATGAGTATTTAATTTAAAATTTTAGTATCACACATTCGTTTTAAAATGCGTGCATAAATTGAAGATTTATAAGCGTATATTTGTTCAGGGTTTTGAAATCTACAAGAGATCTTTTAAATCAGGACTTTAATGAAGCATATTTGAGTTCAATTTAATTTGAGCACACGCATTGTGTTACAATAGAGTAAGTTCGTTAGTGAATTCAGAAAAATACCCCTTTTTATTAGTATCGAGTGAAGTGAGTGGATGTGGGAATTTTTATTGACTTTAATGCGGGACCTAACATCAGATATTTGTGGCACGGTATTCTTCGCTTCATAATTGAGTTGAATGTTGTCTTTGGCCAAAAGTATGGCGCTTAATAATCGAAAAAAGTTAAATTCTTAAATATCAGATTACACCTAAATGTGTGAAAATTAATGCTTATACTTGCAATAACTGTAACAAATAAGCGCTACAAAGGATTTTTCTTGTTCGACTCCCAGCCTTGCCTGATTGTGTTGGAATTTCCGTTGTTCCCAAAGACGTTTTTAGTGTGTAATTCTAGTGTTATAAAGTCAAACCTAGGCCATTGTAATTTCCATCCAGTAATTGAGGCGCTGTAGTGTTTTTATTTTCTGATTAGATGTAAATAATACTGAATTGAAATACAACAATTGAAAATACAAATGTCCCATTGGCCTCCATCTAGCCGTGTGGAAATATGTAAGCTTAAAAGAAATCTTCTTTAACACCAATTGGATTCTTTAATGTATTTCTGTCACCGTTCGCCTGAGTAGAGCTCAAGGACTTCAACATCTGTATTCCTACTTACGTTTTTGTAAAAGATGTTCCGTACTATTCAGTGGAGTAAAGACGAACAGTCACACAGAAATACAGGCAGTCACACAATGAGTCACGCAGAACAACACACAGCACACAGGTCAGTTTACCCCATTGCAGTAAAGCAGGCACGCAGAGTGCACATGTCGCCTACACCACACATACACACACACACAGACAACACACACACACACAGACAACACACACACACAGACAACACACAGAAGCTCCACGTAACTTGTGCTCTGCTGCCCCTACGCAGCACCTACTTGCTTATTGAGAACAAACCTG